>CAMZMU010000097.1:31735437-32021711 GCA_947311845.1 Poa pratensis | reverse complement strand
CAATAGTCAATGTCCTTATCCATGTTCTTCTTCTAGTCCATGTCACCTTCATGCTCTAGTTAATGTTCGAGTTCGTCCTCATGTTGCTCACTGGCGCCTCCATCTTGACAAGGTACCCAAGACCGAATGGGAAATCGCTTAGAGGAATCCGCATACCCTCCTGGCCTCAAGGGCGTTCTCCCGGAATCGGTGGCTGTTGAGGCCTGAAGTGCCCAATAGGCAGGAGGAGGCGACGAAGCTATCCAACCGCCCAAGGCCGTCAGCCGACGATCGGGCACATCCCTAGGCCGGTGGCCTCAGCAGTTCTATACCCAGCTGGATAGGGACGATCTTGTGATGCTAGTCATCCCCAGGTCGTTCCAGCCCGTGCTGAGGGAGTGGTTCCAGATCCCACTCCCTCGTTGCTTGCCGATCTCGGCTTGCACTAGTGAGACGAGTGGGTGCAGGTGTCGATGGTGGGCAGCGAGATGGTGGTGGGCATGAACTGGTTGTCGTGGTGATGAGTACGAGCTGGAGGAAGCCGACGCCATCGTCTTCAAGCTCACTGGATGAGGCTTCAAGCTCACAATCTTAGAGAGCGCATCGATGTCCATGGGCTACACCCGCCCTTACCACGGCTAGGATAGCGTGATAAGATTAGACTGCTAGTTTGACTGCTGCATTTTGGTCAAGGGCATGTGTTGCCCTGTTAGTTGTTGATCAAGGGGCATGGGTATGTTGTAGATATAGGGCTTATATGCCCATGAACAAACATGTTTTGATGCCTAGATGGTACTGAACTTCTACTAAGTAAGATCTGAATGTCGCTTTGAATGTGTGTTATGTCTGAATGTGTGTTAGCAGTGACCATTTTAGAGGTGATAAGATCACCATTTTCATATGCGGTGAGCATAACACGACACAGGCTATAACCAAACATCAGGTTTTGATTCTAATCCACATCTAGACACGTAAACAGGACACCAAACAACGGTAGAAAAATTGCAAAACGGTAAAAACATGCAACTAAACGGACAAAACATGGCTACGGCCTCTTTTTTTGGACCAGGCCCTGAGTAACCACGGATGCAAATGGGTTAGAAACTCACAGGTAACCCAAAACACGCTCTTTTTCATGTGGCTCAACCTCATAGCGACACGACCATTCTCAAACAAAATGGATGATACGTGTTGTGAAGTGATAAGGATAGGCTGACTTTTCCAGACTTTGAGTCAGCGAAATCTAACCGGTTGTGAAGTACTCAACCCAACGGAGGCGCACGAATCTTGACGCGGCCAGCAACACACAGGCATCCGCAAAATCAAGGGCAAAGGCAGACAAAAACCCGTCGTCCCCTCTCCCCCTCCGTTTATTCCGTTTCCCCCAAATCTGCCGCCGGCCCAACCTAACCCAAAACCCTCGCGGCCACCCCATCTCCGGCGGCGGCGGCGTCCGGCGGCCAAGCGGAATGGAGCGTCCAGCGGCGGGCGCCTCGTACCAGCGCTTCCCGCGCGTGAAGATCCGCGAGCTCAAGGACGACTACGCCAAGTTCGAGCTCCGCGACACCGACGCGAGCATGGCCAACGCCCTCCGCCGCGTCATGATCGCCGAGGTCCCCACCGTCGCCATGACCTCGTCGAGATCGAGAGCAACTCCTCCGTCCTCAACGACGAGTTCCTCGCGCACCGCCTCGGCCTCATCCCGCTCACCTCCTCCGCCGCCATGGGCATGCGCTTCTCCCGCGACTGCGACGCCTGCGACGGGGACGGCTCCTGCGAGTACTGCTCCGTCGAGTTCCACCTCGCCGCCCGCGCCACCGACTCCGGCCAGACGCTCGAGGTCACCTCCACCAAGGACCTCCGCTCCATGGACCCCAAGGTCTGCCCCGTCGACCAGGCAAGGGAATACCAGCAGGCCCTAGGCAACATCGACCCCTACGACACTGACCCCGCAGCAGACCACAGGCAAGTCAGCGCACTCCATTTTGACCCCATTGTTGTGTTAGTCTTCACTATGTCTTACTTATTAACTGCAAGAACACCACCCTAAGTAATGATGCCTGATCTAAAGAACCAAACTAACTCTACTTGTTCATTGTACCACTAGCCTATCTGTATGATATAAATTCCTAACCCACCTCTCAACACACCTAGTTTGTTTTGTGTTTGTTTTTACTCCGTTCTACTTTTGGTACCTGGTTCATGTGTTCTTAACTCTTATCTTATTTCTAATTTCATTTCTTGTTCTTGTTTGGGAGGTACATCCGTAGATGCATCAAAATGTGGGGTCTTATGGCCTGCACTATCTGAATTCTAATGCTTGTTGTCGTATCTGTAGATAATTCGTTTGTTAATTTTTATCAAAACTCAAAAGGCCAAAATTCTACTTTCCCAAGCTTGTTCATGTGCTCATTCCTCTTTCTGAAATCAACATTTTGTTATTAGCAGCACATTTAATTCAAGCATGCTCAACCAGGTCTAAATTTCAGATTGAAGATTTTATGCATGCCACAATTGCTTATAGGTTCAGTTACTAGGAGGCCTTACCCTAACTAGCTCAAAATAATAGCTGTTAACACAGATAACTCTATATGCTTTCAGTGTCTTGAAATTGCTATGACGTGAATGAAAATATATTCGTCTCATTGTAGAACATCCTCAAGTGATGTCATGATGAAGATGTAGGTATATATGCCAGTGAATCCTCTTTTGATTTATGTTTCTACTATATTTGAACTAAATCAGCATTTCCTAGTATCAGTATTGCTACCTATATCTGAAGGTGGCATATACTTGGCATACCAATGCGGTAAACCTTTTTCTTTGTGGAAGTGTCGTTCTGTCATGTGATAAACTAACATTTCAAAAGATCATGTATGTAGACATCTGAATAACTTTGTAGACTGTGTAAAGCCTCCTTGAACACTTTGTTATTAGTACAGATGGTTCTTTAAATACACTGTGGAACTCTCCGAGGAGAAATTACTGCACCATCAGGCTAAAATGATTTGACAATTTCTATTCATGATCTCTTTCATGGCCATAGATCACTTGTTTTAATTCATTATTTGCCTCATTTAATAGCTTGAGTTAAAGCCTCCCAAAACTTATGTGGACTGAAAATTGTAAAGTATTTATCCTTGTTGGAAAAGATACCTTTCTGTGTTTTATAGTATATTGTCGTTATTAGGGCATCCCTTTACCAAGAGAAATTATTTACTTTAGACCTACGATATTTAGAAAAGATGTGCGCAATGAAAGAAAAGGGAGAGAGAAATGAAACGACCATGCAAATAAACGAGTTTGATGGCTACAGAGTAGAGCCTACGCTGTATGTGTCTTCTGCAATAATGTTATATCTACTCTTATCTTACCCTATTGTCAATCCCCTCATCATTCCATGGTGTTCATCCATATATTGTTAAGTTTATCTGCGTATAATCTGCTCATGTTTCCCTTTCCTATTAATGTATGCAGATTGTAATGCTTATGTTGGGAATCCCAATGTATAGGTCACATGTATCTTTCCTTCTCTTCCACACTAAGTTCACCAATTTCTTATCCTTTCTGATCAATTAATGAAAGAAAACTAGAAAAGAAAGATACTCCATTTTCTGTGCACTCTTCTTTGCCCCCTACTATGCATGAAAGTAAAACTGAGCATATAGCATGCTAATTGTACATATTAATGTAATCTGCGCCATGCTTCCTAGCTGCAGCATCTTTAGGAGGGGGAGATAAAGCTTGCCTCTCAAGTTAGATAATTCCGTTAAACTAGTTAGTTTCTACATATTAAGAGTTTGTAGCCCTTAAGGATTAGATTGGTTTCCTTGTAGGTTGGATGTAAATTTAACTCTTTGATTATGACAGTCTGCTTTCTTTCTGACATTGTCCTGTCTTATTATGTGCTCTTAAATGCACGTGTACTCTATTAATTTTATTCCGTAATTTTTTCGATATTATTTGTAGCACTTAGTGGATATATAGATTAAGTAGGTCCAAAGGATTAATACCAGAAAGCTTCTCTTACATGCGCAGAGCATGTGTCATTGATATGTTTTGGCTGCAATACACAATGACATTAAGCTATCTTACTATATGTGTCCATTTTTTGTCTAATGTTCGGTGGCATCTGCTATTACCTCTTTGAATTTATCTTTAAGCTGCCTGTAAGCATAGTCTCTTGTTGAGCCAATGCTTATTGGTAGTAAGCTTATAATTATAACAATTGTAATAATATTAATATCTGATTTCAGGGGCATACTAATTGTAAAGCTGCGTCGTGGGCAAGAGCTGCGTCTTCGAGCAATTGCAAGGAAGGGAATCGGAAAGGACCATGCCAAATGGTCCCCAGCTGCTACTGTGACCTTCATGTATGAGCCTGATATACGTATTAATGAGGAACTCATGGAGACACTTACACTTGAGGAAAAAACAAGCTGGGTGGAGAGCAGCCCTACAAAAGTATTTGACATTGATCCTAACACACAACAGGTCAGCTTCTTTTTTAGTACTTCCTCGGTTACTTCTTTCCATGATACCATCAACTAATCCTTTGAGTTCTACATTTTGTTCCTATGCTAGTCCTATTTGTTTGCTCGTTTGGTGGAAACTATACCTATATTCAGCATACTTCTTACAGTAGTAGTCGAATAATTTCACAGTCCACACCACAACTATGATGTTAATATGTGATACATTGTTCATGGATTACTTGGATAGTAGTCAATATTGGCTTATGCTGCAATCCGCCACTATAGTGTTGTAGGCACTTCATTGTAATGCAGCACCTGCTTTTTTCTATTTAGTGCTTGCTACTCCCTCCGTTCCACAATATAAGATGTTTTAGGTCTTTTCCACATTCACATGTATACACATGTATCTAGACATGTTTTAGTGTATATGTCCACTCATTTTAATTCGAATCTAGACAACATGTGAAACATGTAAAACATCTTATATTGTGGAACAGAGGGAGTACTTATATCTGCTATCTATTTCTTTGTCTGTTGGAATTAAATTACTGTCAGATAATTGTGTTTTTTTGGTCTGGTTGACATATCGATACACATTGCACTGATGACCTATATCTACTAGAAAGTGGACGTGTATGCACATTTGACCTTACATATGTTGTATTGAATATGTTATCCATTTATTTTAACAATTATTTTCATATCAAACCACTGCAATGCATTTTGAGTCAGTAAGGAAAATGTCTACAGTGACACATGAGCAAGGAAGGTAGATCAGTGTCAAGAGTACAATGACATATGAGGATTACGCCTTAAGAGGGGTTGATTAAGTAGTAATTACACTTTGCAGTAAATACCAATTTTTGGTGATCAACTTATATTGTCGACTATAAGATGAGTGGGTGGGTGGCCAAAGTTGAATGTGTGAAACCTAACTCGTACTTTTTTCTATTGGTATAGATTGTGCTATTCAACACTATAATGTTAGCTTGACCACATATTCTTTTGAATATACCCTATGCATGCCATGCATCCGGTTAAATCTGTTGAGTAACAGAGCAAGAATTTGTTGTCTTGAACCCTTGATATATTTAGTAGTAACATGTGACTGTACAACTGTGTTTTCTGTTACCACGTTTTGTTTCAATTCCTGATGGACATACTGCAAATTTGTGCTGTCCTCAGTGCTGACTGAACTTAGTATGAAGTATGAACCTTGGTCCACAACAGAATAACTTGGGCAGGAATAGGATAAAGGTCTGAAGACCAGGGATAGGGTACTCCTACCCAATAACCGGCAGCAGGGCTTGTCCCGGACATGGAAGAGAGGCTCTGATACTTACTGGAGCTTTATTGTTTGATTAATTAAATGTGTCACATGCTAGTCCCGGTCCACTAGTAGGATCCGATTCATACTCAAAATTGAACCAGAATTCTACCGTCCTACTTCAACTCAACTCTTGCTAATTTAACAATACTATTTCAATAGACCCAGCCGTATCTAACAGAAGATCCCATTGGCTTGTGCACCCACGGCTATAAAATTACACCTTTTTTTTTGCCAGATGGCACGTCCTCATGTTGTTAGCCACTTAGACAGCATCCAACGACGACGCATGCATTGACGGCCTGACTTGGGTGAGTTACCTGCATGAACTAGTGAATCAGACGTCAAACATGGAGATAACCATGATCTCTTCCTTCTTTTGTCTTCCCTCCTATCTATGTTCCATGGAGAGAACCATGTTCTCTTCCTTCTTTTGTGTTCCCTCCTTATCTATGTTCTTACTTCTTTGCCTTCTTCAGTTCATCTGATTCCCTTTCCTAGCATGTACTTCCTTGCTGCATTGCCTTCATTTTGTTTCTTAAACCCCTATCTCTAACATAACCTTCACATTGCCTTCACGGACATGCCTATCTCCTACTACCTTGTGTACACACGATCATAATACACTTCTCATGGTCAACCAGAAGAGACCCACAAAAGATTGGCAGTTCAATTTTTTTTCTTCTCTAGAGGGCCAGAGCACAAAATTACAGCAAGTCAG
Organism: Poa pratensis; assembly: GCA_947311845.1. NCBI lineage: Eukaryota > Viridiplantae > Streptophyta > Magnoliopsida > Poales > Poaceae > Poa > Poa pratensis. The sequence goes on along the minus strand of CAMZMU010000097.1, from coordinate 32,015,209 downwards.
CAACCACAGCAGCATATGCAGACCCATGCTAGTTATTGTGAAAGACATTCCTAAACTCTCAAGAGCACTACTAGCTAAAGCTTCCATTTCCTGAATGCCTTCTTCTAACATGTCCTTGTTGGGGAGAACTATCCCATCATCATCCAGACCGCTTGCACCGTTTGCAGCCACTAATTGGAAATGAAACTACTACACCATGTAAACAGCCCCTTTCACTCTAAGGTGATAGGTGCACTTGAGGCCCAACGCCAAACGTACGCCTGGCAATATGAATGATATGTTACTCTGTGAGTAGATAGCCCCTTGGAAGTCTTAACTGCGAACATAGAATAAAATTACACCTGCCATCTTTTGTGCATATGTGATATGATGATAGATGGCAAAAAATATACCATCATCAGATGCTACCATTTGTAATATATTGTTTTGTATAGGTTATGTATAATATTATCATGGGCAGGGGAGTGGATTTACACTGTTTGTTAAGTCCTGAATGGCTATTTAAGAATCCATCACACTGGACCTTTCTATTGCCTTGGCGGGATCTTATTTTTCTCAATAAACCATGTTATGCATGAATGCAGATGTCTTAGGTCTAGTGGTGCATGCCTTTTATATGGGCATATCTTGAGGAACTTATGCCACCCTGTGCTTTGTGTTAATGTTTAGTTATGTTTTTTCATACACTTTTCTGCATGTTTGAGTGATCAAAGCGGTAAATGCCATCCACCAGACTGTATTTTTGCATAAAACAGTAAATGTTATTGAATGTTTATTTTTTATGATGTTTCCCAACTATATTTTTGTTGACACCCTTGTATTTTACATTCATATCTGTACATGCAAATTCAGCCATGGAGCTGGTTGTTTATAATAGTATACTGGAATAAGGTTGTTAGGATTGGCAACTAGTTTTATGGCAATGTGCCCAACATTTGATTCTGCTGTCACATGTCCAATTTTGTTGCATGTAAGGAATCCTTGAATGTTGAGCATGCCTAACTCTGTGTCGCTTGATCAGGTGGTGGTCGTGGATCCAGAGGCATATACGTATGACGACGAGGTGATCAAGAAAGCAGAGGCCATGGGGAAGCCAGGACTGATAGAGATCAACGCTAAGGAGGACAGCTTTGTGTTCACCGTGGAGACGACGGGCGCCATCACAGCCTATGAGTTGATTATGAATGCAATCACGGTCTTGAGGCAGAAGCTGGATGCTGTTCGCCTGCAAGATGATGACGCGGATCTTGGCGAGCTTGGTGCCCACCTCGTCGGAGGCTAACCTAACCGCTTCTCTCTCTGGACGGCTGTATCTTCCTTCCGTAATCCGTATGTAGGCTTATCTAACTAGTCGTCGGGTGTTTGTTAGTGGCAAGACGTGACGCCTCCTTTGGATCTTCAAATGGATGCCCCAAGTATCAAGTTTCTAATCATCATGTACCCTTGTGTTTGTGTGCTGAAACCAAACTAAGAAAACCCGTGGACACACACACACGGCAGGAGCTAGCTCCACTGTTGAACGAATGGATCGCTGGTAATGTTGTCTGCTATGATTGGTTTGGTGTCCAGATTGATTGGTGGCAGATACGGTGCTGGTGGCTTGAATGCAGAGTTATTTACAGGTCTCCCCAGATTCATACGTACGCTGAAACGCATTGCTTTGTTGGGATTAATGTAAGTATAGTACCAGCTTCTTAGTTGAATGCTATGCCTGGATCTGTTGTTGTACGCTCTCCTTTGGCTTTGATGGACGGATGTACCGTAAGATTTGGTGATTACTCCCAGTTAATGCTCATGTCGCCGCCTCTCCTCTAGGGTTTAGTAGGATCACTCTAGGGATCAGTAGTATTTCCTTCTGCTGATCGTGCTCGTGTCCTTGCACCTAGAACGTATAGCGGCCTGGAGGTCTCTACGCGTCTACGGATTGAATGGAAGTGTCGCACAGATTGTTTTGTTTAGCTTCCTGCACTTACTACTACGGTTCCATGGTTCCCGCCTTCCCGGTGGCTGTCCTGTTCGCTTGTGAAGCCAGTAGCTAGCTTAGCTCACTGGTTCTTGAACCTCGTTTTGCTGCCCGCCTTCTTTTCCAGGGTAGGTTTCCTATGTTATTTGTTGCCAGCCATGCCGCGGGTCACGAGTGGTGAGTTTTTAGCAGAGGTTTGCATCTCGTTTTGTGGCAAGATGCGCAATTAACATAGTATGCTCTTGGATGATTTCACCGACCTTTTGCAGACAGACAGGGTCTCCCGTTGTTTTTCTCTAGTAAACGAAACTGTATGTAGGCCTGGTTGCTGTAAAGGTAAAAAACTGTAGGCCTGATAGGATAGGACGCCTGAATGTTTCCTGAGGTGGAGTGCACAGTACTACAGTTGCGAGTAACCTTCGTTAATAGCTCGATGATGATGATAGATCAGCTAATAACCAGGCCCCTTAATTAGACAAGAAGTTGATTTGACAGTATCTGTGACGAATTAGTTGTTGATGTACTGGAGCATCTGTTTTCTATCCGTGTAGTGTGATTTGGATCCTCTCAAATGGCGCGCACTGATCGGTGACATTGAACTAGTACGGATGTCGGGCGATATGAATGCGAGAATCCGGTAGCATTAGAGGTGCTGATTAATTCCTCTGGATACGGATGTTGGGGGTTGCTGTTCTCTTCTCTCCCGTGCGCGAGGACGCTTTCTGAACATGAACGCAATTATAAGCATAAACACGGGCAACAGGAAGAACCCTATACCGCATGCAACTGTTTGGGTTACCGAGAGCAAGGAAAGATGCACACCAATCATTACGTAGTAACTTGGGGATGATGGATGATTTACATCGATCTCGTCTAAGTAAGCTTCAGCTTCAGGCATGCACGCACAAGCTCAGGAGGAGGAGACCAATGGTGGAGCGTGGATTGGAGGCTCATCATGCTGCCTCCACCACGACGACACTCGATGGAATCCACCATCCATCCATCGTCTTTGCATTGCATGGGCTCCTGATCGATCTGCTCTCGCGCACGCAAAGCCTGCGTGATGTGCAATGGCGTTTCACCCTACCACATTTATTCAGTGCACCTAAACATATATTCTTCTTCTTTTGTTTCATCAATTAATTCATTTGCGCTTGCGCTTGCGCATGCACAGCCAGCATAGGGGAAGAATGTCCTGCCATGTAGATGTAGTACCCGGCAGCAGCATAGTGAAAGCTACGGCTGCAACAGGCGCTCCTTCCATGTGGTTGTCTTATTATTCAATGCGAAGCTGGGCAGTATGGGAAATAACTGTGCCGTTTAATGAATGATACTCCAACCGGACGTAGCTTCACATGTGTACTGTTAATTTTTCTTCCTCTTCGCATAAACTCCCTTTTAACTCTGTGTATAGATAGAACTGGTCACGTCAACCACGGCCACTTAGAGCATCTCCAACCGGACGTTTGGGCTGAATTTGAGGGAGTCGGTTGTGTGCTGGTTTTATGTCTAAACCGTGTTCGGGCTGTCCGTCCGGACGTATAGGTCGGGTTTGGGGTCTCCAGTTGGAGATGCTCTTAGTTTGTAAGATTTAAAGAAAAACCCACAAGTAGAAATGCATAATAGAGGTTGTCTGCTAGCGCCAAGGGAAAGCATAGATAAACAGACGAAAACACATATTCGCGGTATTTTTTGGGACCGCCATGATATTATCATTAACAAACAAATGTGGCTCATTGTTGCAGGCCATCAACGGGACGTTATACTGGATTCACATGTAGCTTTACCTTCTCCCAGTCGACCAACGAGGTCCTATGGATACTGGGTGCGCGTGATGGTGGTCGTTGGGCCTATCTTCAGCCAGAGGAGATTAGATGCTCAGTGCTTCTGTCTTTGGCTGGTTGATTTTCATGTTTACTTTGTGTGATCCATGAGATGTTCTCGGTTATATTATCTACTGTCATGACTTATAAAACTACGTAATCAAGGAAGGCCGTGTGCATCGTTTCGATGCAGATGCCGGGGCGCTGCTCCCTTTTCTAGGAAAAGCTTGCACTAGAATCTTCCAAAATTCCTATCAAATTGGTTTGGATCAAAGAAGCCCTTAATCTACCAGCTGAAAACTGCTTTGTAGTAGAATTTTATGTGCAACTTCAGTTCACGGATCTCTGCACATTTTTTTACCACAATCCAGGACCTGAAGACAGACAACAAATTCGAAGGCAACATTTAAGAACACATCCCGTTCTCATGAACAACACAAAAAGATACACACACGGTAACCCGTTTCTCCATTGCTGCCGCCATCATTGTGTCTTGCTAGTGCTCACATTTTGCAGATGACCAGCTGTAGTTCATCAATCAATCAAGGGAAAATACATACTATGATGAGCAACTTGGCTTTCAATGTCTGTCTCCGGCCCCGTACGTAGATTTAAATGCTCAGATCAGCTCGAGTGCCTTGATGTATCTGCTGCACGACTCATCCCATCCAATCTGTGTGACTGCGTACGCATTATTCATCACATATACATGCTACTTGTTCTCATGGGAATTTTGTTACTCCTACCAAGAAGAAGATCCTGTTGCCGCATTCAGTTGTTGAGTTTTCAGTCGCCGCCTCCATGCGCAGGGCAGCAACGCCGCTGTGTCGCGGCGAGGGGAGGAGACTCGGGGTAAAAAAGGAGAGCACTAAGGAGTACTCCCTCCGTCCCAAAATAACTGTCTTAGATTTGTTAAAAAGTGGATGTATCTAGACATGAAACAAGTATAGATACATTCATTTTTTGATAACTTTGAGACACTTATTTTGGAACGGAAGGAGTATTTTCTATGGCCCATACACTTTGCTCTGAACTGGACTTGTCAAAGCAAAGCAAATAAAAGGAAAGTAAACTCAAATGGAAAACATCATGTTCCATGTTCCGCCTTAAGGGAACGATGAATACGAGGCTAGTGCATTGTGGATGCCAACAGCGAGACACCCGTGGTGATTTCGTCAATCTCAAGACTCGATACGCCGGCTTATTATTTCGGAGGTGCTCATAGGGGTAGGGTATGCGTGCGTTCATATGGGTGAGGGCATGCGCGTGTATGTGAGCGTATGTGTTTATACTGTGTTTCGCAAAAAAAAAAGTGCATTGCGGATGCGGTCGCTTGGAATGAAAATAACGAGTTAATTAAAAAGTTTAGACACGTCTTTCAGAATATGAAAACCGTCAAAAGTGCGGCTTTGACGACCAAAATACCCACCACAGTTGTGGGCGGCACGCTTTGCCTAGGAAAATAAAACATATATGACTCGAGGACGAAGAGTCTAACAGCATAGTTTAGGGATTTTCTCAATAACAACAAAAAGGTTCAGGCATAGAGCTAGGAAAAATCACCGGGGACACCATCATACACCCAAATGTAGTATGTAACTCCGGAAAGTGCAAATGGAGCTCGAGCTCCATGTAACTCATTTTTTCAAAAAAATCAAAATTAATATTATTTAGTTTCAAAAAATTCGAAACAAAAATCCTACATGTAGACAATCTCGAGACATACAAGTGTGCAATTTTTCAATCCAAAATACATATTTTTCTAGGCTACAAAAAGACACAAATCTGGAAAATTTTCAGATTTTTTAAACTGTGTCTATTCACGACCCGGATCCACCTATTTGTCATTTTGACTAGCCTAAAATATAACTAATTTCGAGTTGAAATTTTGCACAATTGTAGATCATATCACTATGTACATTCGGGATTTTTTCATGATTTTGGAAACTTAAAAATGGATTATTTTTTTTGTTATTCAAAAACAAATCGGCTACATGGAGCTCGGGTTACAAAACACCTCCCTCGTAGTAACTCGCCGTATAATGTTTTAGTTCAGTAGGGTCAACAATTGCATGAACATTTTGGGCATGTTTGTTTCGCGGGATTTTGAAAACACAACAATAGGAATGCGCAAAATAGAGGGTTGAAAAAACACAGGATTTCATAAATACGAATCTAAGTATTGTTTTTCGTGCGTATGAATATGAAAGATCTACGGGCCTCTTCGATTCAAAGGATTTCATAGGAATTTTGGAGGTTTTGAATCACTAAGCATCTTTCCTATGGTAGCTGTTTGATTCGTAGGATCGTATCCCATTGAAATGTTTTCTAAGGAGTCATTTACACTAGATTTTATAGGAAATCTACATTCCACTCAAATCTCCTTCTCAAAATCCTATGGTTTTCCCATGATGGAATCAAATAAAATATGGTGCATATGAAATCTTCTACAATACGAGTTGGCATGACACTTAGATCAAAGGAACTTTTTTATGTGGATTGTAAATTTCATGTCATTTGAAATTGAGATTGAAAAAATTCCCTATGATTTTTCTTTACTCCATCCCTTTGAACCAAATGGGTGAATAGTACCATATAAGAAAATATTATATTCCTGTTTCACCTTTATTTAACCTAAACAAGATTTAGAACAGTAACATGAGAAATCATTTGTGTGAATTGAACCCAAGGGTTCTATCTTGACTATGTTCTTGATAGTGTGTCGACTGTCAACCATGATAGTGACAAGCCGAAAATGAGACTATTTCTTTTATTTAAGTACTACTTCCCAATTTAAGTACTACTTCCTAGTTGAAGACCAGACCACCGTAGTCCTATCTAGGCTCCTAACTAGCAACATGCATCCACTTTGGCACTTGTTCTCTCTTCATTTTCCTGTTCTTTTGTTTTTATCACGTAGTCACCTGGCCTCTTTTCTATCAAAACCTAACATTTTCACTCTTCCTGGTTTTCTATTTTAATTTCTTATTTTTGTTGACTGGCTCTATAAAATATTACAATTGAGAAAACCATGGTATCCTAATAACTATTCTTTTCTGAAGTATTGGAAAAGGTGGTCCAACCTGCTTTTTTCTTCTAAAACCAAGAAAGGACGAAAAAATTAAGTAATTCTTACCAAGGCACTAAAAAAAGTATGATATTGAAATAACTTGGTTTTAAAAAATTGGAGATTCCAAATAGACGCTAAAGAAAAAATAATTTTCTGATCAACAACGCACAATTTTTACTATGTTTTTACACGACAAAATGCAACGATGCCATACATATAGTTCCGTCCATAACCCTTGGAGGTATTTAATTATATGTTTAACTATGTGCAATATTTTTTTTCATAAACTAGCTGGGGACTTGTATACACCAGATGATAACAACCACATTGCATAAGAGCATATCAAATAATAAAATTTACATATGCAGACATATTAGAATTCACATCATTTTATATTCATTGATAATTACTCTAAGCAATGTTTTTTTGATATCATGTACCGAGCATGCACAATTATTTTAATTTTTTTATTTGATGGATAATTTTTACAACAAAAAAATAGTTAAACAATAATGTCACTCGTTTAGTTTATATTCTAAACTTTTCTATAAATAAGCTTACTTAATCATACACTAGAACCATCATTGAGATATTTGTTAGATCATATTCTTTGATCTTTGCCTAAATAAGTTATAACTATATAGATTATGAATTGAAGAAAAATAGTACTATGACAGACTTTTGTTATAAGGTACAATTTACTATCTTTCATTGATATCCGGTACAAATAAAAATACACCAACTAATATTTAGTAAAATTGCAAGTTATGTTATTGAATTATGCTAACAAATAGAAACTTATATTTCTAATAGTGTAACATGCGTAAAATAATATCTACATAAGTATAAAAGTTCAGTAAAAAATCATATTTATCTTTATTCGCACGGGATCCATAATTCCAGTGCAAGGTACATAAGTTTGGAGTGCCAAACTAGTTAATGGTTGCCTGCCCGGTGACCCCTACCGGCTTCATTTTTACATAAATTAATTTTGCGCATACGCATACAACATGGAAAACTACACGCATGCGTTTTAAGATTTTTTTACATTAAAAAAATACTTTTTTGTAGCCGAGTTTAGATGCACCCGAGATACGTGCAAATTTTATTTTGGATCATGACTAGGGCCGACCAGGGAGGAGTGGGGATACACATTACTATAAGTTTAGAATTGCGAGAGGATTTTATTATCAGGTTTCATATTAGTATAAAATATATTTCGTATCATGAATAAGCAATAGAAATTTAGAACTATGTTCAAGCCTATCTCTTAAATTAGTACCAAAAATATTAGTAAAATCTTCCAGGTTCTCTTTGGATCACATTGGTTAAGAAACACAAGAATAGGAAAAGCATAGAGCTCACATGTTTCGAGAAATAATAGAGGATTGCAAAATACAACAAAAGTGTATGAACGGCAAAAAGGAACATAGTAAAACATAACAAAAAAAATGCTTTGATCCTACGTGATTTATTGTTAAAAATATTTGAGTGGATGTTTAATTTTTTTATGAAACTGAGCAATTCAATTTATCAAAATCTGGGTAGTACAACTGCTTTGATGCTTTTGATAAAAAATCTCAAGGACTGGAATTGTATAAATATACTATGATCCATAGGAAAAGGTCTCTAATTAAACCACTGGAAGGTTGTGTAATTCAAATGTTTATCTGAAATAGTAAGAACAGATTTGTGACACCCGAGCACACACGTGCTCGGTTTTCGATTTTGTTTTTGAAAATGATTCCTTGATGTTAAAAAAATCCATTTTTCCTCGTGAATAGGTATACATGCTCTGCATATGTGTGCAAAGTTTCGGTAAAAAAAGACCTTCTTCTTTGGGCTACGAAAAAATAACAAATATATGGTTGTCTAAAAGAATATAAAACTCTTTTTTACGCTGAAATCTGTCTTTTTCTATATCCCAAAATATTTTTTTGAAACGGAAATTCGTATCCAAAAATATAACATGTCTTTACACAAAACTTGTGGCATACGTACAAAATTTGTATATTTACTTGTATTCATAACATTTTTAACCCAGAAATACCATTTAGTGTTTAAAAAAATAACGAGTACAACTCCGGAGCCACAACGAGTTTTCGTTAATTTCTGGTACAATACTTTATATATCTCTCTCCAAATCTCCTTGGTTCCGCGTTTGAACGGACAGCAATGGAGCTACACCTTGACGTGCTTCGTCCTGTAGTTTTTTTTTTTTTTTTGAAGGAAATATGGCAGTGGTTCTGCCGAATCAATTAAGAAGAAGGAATAATATCTTGGTTACAAGCTAGAGGGGAGAGAGAGACGCGATCTTTTTTCCCTGTTTTCCGGCTGAGAGCGACTTGTGTGTATGATTTTGTTCCATGCAGTTGCAGGTCGTCTAATCTACCCTTTTGCAGAGAGAGCTTTGGCGGGGTCACGACTTGTTACACCTTTTTACATTCACACTGTTCCCCGTCACTGCTTGCCTGCTTTGACATGTGGTTTGTGATCATGAGATTGTTCGCAGTTTAGATTGTCTATGAATACGTATGACGATGATACGCTGGCTTAGCGGATGGTCCAAATTAGGTCCAAGATCCGACTAGAGCTCTGTTTTTAACGAACACCCCAAGTCAATGTGCTAAGACTTGGGTAACCCCTTTCTCCACGAGTAGAGAGACTATTTGGTTTGCCACCCGCCCTTGTCCTCTGCTTGTTGTTTGGACTAGCTAGACGGGCATATACCTAAGCAAAAACAATGTGTGTCGGCGCTTGACAAAGCAAAAACAACGATGATTCACTTGTTCACTTCTATCTTGACCATATATACTACTAGCATTGATCTTGCACTTTGTTTCCTGGTGGAGGGAGCAGCTAGAGCCATGACCACACACACACAGGTGCGATCGAAGCATGGTCCATGGCCATGGCGTGCACATCAACAAGCAAGCAAGCAAGCAGTCTGGCCCTGGGGCTTGGCTGACTAGCTCCGGTACAGGCCGCCATGCATTGCATAGGCTGATTTTTGTTTTTCTTGCATGTCGCAGGGGTGGAGGAAGGCGCGTCAAGAAGAGTGAATCACGTATCATCATCGTTGCCGCTCGAGTGCCGGCCACAGGTTCCTTGGTGCATGCCAACTCCAAATATTTCTTTTATTTTAAGCACTGTTTCCTAGTTGCAAGCAAGACCACCCTAGCTAGGCTCCTAGCAACATGCCATCCACTTTGGCACTTGTTCTCTTGTCCTTTCCTCTTCTTTTATTTTTGCCACCTAAGAGCATCTCTACGGGGGCCTCCAAATGACCCCCCAAATGCCCATTGGGGTCCGGACGGCCAAAAACGCCACCAGCGGCACCCCCAAAGGGTCACCCCGAGCAAAAACATGTCCGGCATCCCCGAAGAGGCCTCCAAATTGTCGGACATGCAAAGCGGACATATTTTTTCTTACCTGGCCGCATGTCAATCAAAGAGCACTTCATCTCTCACACGCCTCTCTCTCCCATGGCTGGCCACCTCGCACACTCGCGCCGGAGAGCTCACCGAGGGCCGCCCTGCCTCCACCAGCGCGCCTCCTTTCCTCAGTCCTCGTGCCCGCCGCACACCTCCAACAGCGTGCGGCCTGCTCTCGGCTCCACCGGTCTGCCGAGATCGGGATGCACGAGATCGAGCCGCCACCGATCTGCCGCTCAGCCGACGACCACCCAAGCAACACACCACCTACCCTTGCCCATTCCACTACTGAGCCCCTCCTTGTCGCTCCCTAGCCCTTGCCCATCTGCACGGCCGCGGCGACCCTTTACTCGCCGGCGTCCGCTTCTCGGTGCCGCTGCTCGGGGCTGCGTCTCCTCCCTCGCTGCCACAACGCACAAGAGGTTGCCCGTGCCGAGATCTGGGAAAGCAGCTCGCCATCCACAACGCTCGTGTAGGCAGGTCGACGGCGAGCTAGGTGAGGTGCGCGGCCAGGGACGGCGACCTGGGCGAGGTGCGCGGAAGGAAACAGAGGAAGCGAGCCGGTTGGGGGAAGGAGAGGAACTAGGGCGAGGTGCGCGGCCGGGGACGGCGGCCGTCGCCCGTGATGCGGTGCTGATTTCGTGCCTGGAGCCCGCTGGCGTGGGACGCGTGCGGGAGCGGCGTGGGCGTACGCTGTGGGCCACCTCGGCCTACTCCCATGAGCCGTGGCGGCGGCAGGGACGGGCACCGGCGGATTTGCTTCGAGCGCGACGTGCACGGTGAGCCGCCCTCGGTGGTGGCCATGCCTTCTGCCGGTGTGGAGAGCTCGCGCGATGGAGCGGCGCATCGGCCGTGCGGGATGAGGCCTCGAGCTGGACGACGCGGAGCTGGCATGGAGAAGCGCGGATGGACTCGAGGTTGGTAGCGACGCTGGTGCTCGCCCGGCGTGCGTGGTGGTGCTCAGAGTGTGGTGCTTCTTTTCTTGGAGACCCGCTGCTCTTGTTCTGTTTCTGAATTTTGTGTAAATCAGCCGATCAATTTGGATTTTGGTTCCCTGGCTTTTTCTTGGATCTTGGAGTTTGCAACTGTATATCATTGGATTTTGCTGCTCTGGTTAGTTAACAAGATTAATTTGTCTTTCTTTAAACAAGAAGCTCCTGAAAATGTTACGGTGTCAAATCTGCTTCTGTTTCTGTTCTGAAAACTGATCGATACCTGTGTGTGCTCTGCCTCCTGAAGCAAGTGTTTGTCTAAATGCAGGCGGCTGCTTGCGAGGCCATCGATCTCGTCCGCGACTCCATGACCATGACCGCGACTGCGTGCCGAGGCCAGACGCGGGTGCTCTGCCATCGTAGCTGATGCCCATAAGGTGTTTGTCTAAATGCAAAAATTTTGGGGGTCAATTTTGGAGGGTGCCGCTGTGGGCGGCCTCCAAATTTCGAGCGGACATGTGTCCGGCACCCACAAAGGGAGGACAATTGGAGTGTGCCGGACACATATTTGGGGGTGCCGGTGGAGATGCTCTAAGTCACCCTCCCCTCTTCTTTTCTTTTAAAATTCCACCTTTTCACTTTTCCATTTTTTTTGTATTTTAACTTCTTATTTATTTTTGGTTGACCGGGCTGCAACGTATGTATAACAACTACCATGTCACATCAAAATTAATGGAATTTCATCACATGGAATTCAGTCTAAATAATATATCTCTCGGTCGTAAACAAACTTCAAAACTAGTCCAGGAGTACGGGCGACTCCAATGAGTCGACACATTTAGTCTACTTTCTGCTGTGTCCATATCTGTTTGAGACTTCGAGCAGGCAAAAGAAAGGTAGCACAAATGGACCAAGGGCGGACACGTACAGGTCCACCCATGCATGCAGTCGAGCGGACACGCTCGCTTCGTGTCCGCCCTGGCCCGAGTATTAGTCTCACAACGGATAACCCATCCTTTTAAAGGGGCACCGACGCGGCAAACCCTGACTCAAAGTACCTACTCCAACCACCTCCTCTCGCAGCTCCGGAATGGATATTCCGCATCACCTCTGGACCAGATCGAGCGCGCTCTCGGCCGCCATCGCGATAGCTTCTCCCGTCGCCCCAGCGTCGAACCTGGTGTGGCGCGACATTATGCTGCCACCACCGGATCCACACGGGTTGACGGACGGGCAAGTAGGGCTATGGAGGCAGCGTACTCCGACGACCCCGACCCCGACGAGGAGGCGTACGCCATGGGGGTCGCAGGAACCACCCCCACCGCCGCGTTGATCGCGAAGCGGAGGACTCCGGGTGGGAGGGCTTTGAATGGAGCAGCAGCAAGGAGGACGTCGGTGACCACATCTACATGAATCAAAGCAACGCTCACTGGAGATGCTCGACGCCGATGACCATGCCTGCCATGCTGCGCCGGCCCGCGACCTCGAGGCGAAGAAAGATGCCGAGGTGGCGCAGGCAGCCCGTGAATCGCTGACCTCTGAGCGCGCGTGCCGCGAAGCGTGCACGCGAGGCGGCGGGCTTGGGGAGAAGCTCCCAGTGAACCCCTATTAGGCTATTACCGCCGACAGCGCCACCTACGCACGGCCAATTTTGTAAAAATGTCGACACCACTATGTATTCCCATAAATTAGTTTATCCGGGGAGATAGATTGTCGGGGAGTTTCTGGCTCTTGGGAAGAAGCGACCTCCGCTCAGCTTTCGTCCACACTACATCAGGGTATAAATTGACCGCATGGTGGTCGCTTCATTGCGCGCGCCACGATGTCGTTGGCAAACACGAACAGGAGGCCATGGTAGTGTCGGAAGAGGAGGAGCCAACAAATCCGCCACCGGTAGCGACAGCTTGGCCCTTGTGGTTGTCTTAATCCCCATGGGCGTTGTGGTTGGCTGGTGCAGACCCCCACGCGAGGCGCCAGCGACACAGCCGGGATCTCCACCGCCCCAACCGGAGGAGGATGATGACCCAACTGCTCCACCGCCACCAACGGAGAGGAAGACGAGGAGTAGTATCCCTATATTATGTAATCTACTTGATCTAGGATCAAATATGTCGAAAACCTAGTTTAGAGCCCGAGCTACATGGAGCCCTTTGTTTTTGAAAATTCAAAATCTACATTTTTTTAGTTTCCAAAAATCGTGACAAAATTACCGGATGTAGCTATTGTCGAGATCTACGATCGTGCAAATTTTCAATCCCAAATTCGTTGTATTTTTGGCTGCACAAAAAAAAACGGGTGGATCTAGGTGGTGGGGAATACACGGTTTGTCGTGGTATGAAACAACAGATGCCTAGGGTAGGCTTAAGTTGGGGGCCGATGGACGCTAGAGGATTCGGGGAGGGATAGCGCACTGAAGAGCGCACACAGAAGAACAGATCAACACGGGGATTTACCCTGCTTCGGGGCTCTCGTGAGGAGATAAAACCCCTACTGCAGCATCTAGCCTATTTGGTGTATTCTCCTCTCAGTATATGATCGATACAAGTGCTCCTCGAGCTGTGTATCTCTTGCCAGTATTTGGCTGCCTCTATGAGATGAAGAGCTAACGCTAATGCTAGAGAGAGCAAGGAGCCAGGGGGGAAATGAGCCCGTGAGGGGCTGAGGAGAGCTCTCCCCTGGTGCTCTTTATATAGGGAGAGCCCAGGGGACAAGGGTGGCCCGCATGTCACTGTACACGCACTGTACATGATTTGACTACTGGGGTCTAATCAACACTGTACACGCGTCATGCCGGTGTACTCTTGTCACATCAGTTGCACTGCAGCCACGTCCAGGATGGGCGTGGCCTGTCTTGTCCACGTCCTTGATTTTGTCTTTAGTTCCTGTCTCCTGGATCTTCGGTAGGTGGCAGGGGTATCTTGTACTTGTCGAGGAGGTGGCCGGGATGTCGGAGGTGTGAAGACGTACGGGATCCGAGCTGAAGCCGAGTTGTGCGAATGCCGGTTCACCGAGCTGGAGGATGATCCGGTTTGCCCCTGGTCGCAGCCGAGGAGTCGATCGATCGAACGCTGGATACCTCGGTCGACCGGAGGCTGGATACCTCGGCCCGATCCGAGATTAACTGGTGCCGGCCCATTCCGGGGCGTGGGAGACGTCGGTCCATTCCAGGGCGCGGGCGACGCTGGCCTGCTCCGAGGCGCGGGCGCTGGTCCGTCCTGGGCTGGCGGGTGCCTCTCGCCCCAGCGAGGCCTACCGAGGCTGGCGGCATCTCTCGGCCCGTCCGGGGGAACTGGCCTCTCGGCCCCAACCGAGGCTGGATGAGACTCGGTCCACCCCGGGGCTGAGATGTCGGACCACCGAGACAGGCCTACATCGGCCTGCTAGGAAAGAATCGGTCCACTCCAGGCTGAGGAAGACTCGGCCCGCTCCGAGACTGCAGAGATCGGCCTGCTGGAAGCTTCAGTCAAACTCGGCCCGAGACCTTTTTTCCTCCCTTTTCTTTATCTTTTATCTATTTCTCGGCGGTTTCTTCTACTAACCCAATAAATCCATCAACTCTGGGGTACCCGGGGTTACATCCCCGACATTAGTCCCGAGGCTGCGTAATATTTTTGAGATATATGAAATCATGTCTCCCTCTCTCATAAAACTTTTCAGTAGCATCATTGATAAACTCAACAATATAGCTATCACATGAAACATTCTTATCATGATCCATATGCATAAAAGTATCATTACTCTCCACATAAGCATAAACAGTTTTATTAGGAATAGTGGGAGTAAAACATTCATAATAATCATTGTAATCATCATATATAGGAGGCATATCATAATCACAATAAACTTTTATACTCAATAGTGGGTGGACTGAAAATAATATTCATCATCATAAATGGGAGACATAGTATCATTAAACAAGTCAAAGAACCTCCCCAAGCTTAGATGATTGCAAGATATAAAAGGAACCTCCCAAGCTTAGTCTAGTGCACACAAGAATAGAAACTTAAGCGCTACGCTCCCGGCAACGGCGCCAAAAAAGTACTTGATAACCCCAAGAGCAAGGGATCACTGTAGCACCTCTCAATGTGGAAGTAAGGTATCGATCCGCAGGAGCAAGAAGGAAAAGTTATCTATTCCCTACAACTAAAGTGTCACAAATTTTAGTTGATTATGCACTAAACAAGTTTAGAGAACAAGATGGTTGGTTTGATGGATGTAAAAGTGTCTCATCCTCTTCTTTGTAAGAGGACAAGACAAAGGTAGTAGCAAGTGAAATCTCTCAAAGAGAGAAAGCCCAATCCTCTATGTAGCAAGAGGACAAGCTCAAGTGTGTGTTTCTTATAGGAACAATGGACATGGTTCATGGGTTCACTTAATCCTCTCTCTCTCTCATCTACGGTGATCATCATGTTATAGATAAAGTACACACAATTGTCATGTTTTATGGTAGCTTTTTATGACGGCTATATGTCCTAAAACACATAGTTGAAAGAAATACTCATTTGTGTTGCTAGGTCACCCCTCGTAAGGCTAGCGTGGTTTCTCTCACTCCACATCATACTCTTTCTTTTTACCCCCAGATAAAGGACGTTGGGCGGTACTGTTCACTCAATACCTATGCCGTGTCACATCGGCCATCCCGTACCCACATACATCATACTTCAAAGTATGACAAATCACAAAACCTACAACACAACGGTAAATGCATAACAAATTATTTCACACCACAATATTCACCACAAAGGTATTACATAGATGACCGTAATCATGTTCAGCAGCTCATACGGTACTAATAGTGAAGCTCAAGAGAGAGAGAGATACAAAAGTTACCACCACAAACCCTAGTCCAGGGGGTGGACTACTCCCCCTTCATCATAGTGATGACGGTGAAGAAGTTCTTGCTGTAGATGTTGATGATGAAAACGCCGGAGGGGGGTGGAGCCCTCCGGAGGCGATTCCGGCGGCGTTTCCCCCCTCCGATCTTCTCCGGCGGCAGCCTTCTGTCTCTCTGTTTCGTGGTTTTGTGTTTCTCCGCCGCCTCTTTTCGCGAAACGCCAGGGGACCTTTTTTATAGGCGTTTTTAGGTCAAGACGGAGTCGGTGGACGAAAGATCGATGCAACGGAGCCACGAGGGCCAAAAGAGTGGGCCCCACGCGGCCAGGTACTGTGGCTGCGTGGGCCACCCCCTTTTGGGCCTCAGGCCTCTGTTTGCTTGCTTCCTTCGCCCACAGGTCTTCTTCCTTCCAAAAAATGACGCCCCTAAATTTGCAGGTGATTTCGTTGACGTTTGGGTCCCTGAAACATTAAAATAAGAAAACGGGTTTTCTGCCTGTGCAGGGTTAATTCCATAAAAATAGGAAATCATTAAGATATTTCCAAAATCATGATAAAACATTGATATAACCCTTATATGATGCAAATATGATTGGAATATGAGTGAATAAAGTGCAAAGTTCATGTATGCATTTTACATGCATCAACATCCCCAAGCTTAACCCATGCTCGTCCTCGAGTATGAAGGTGATAAAACTAACATGGACTTTGTAATTTAATACTAACAATGGATATCAAAGATGATTACAATTGCTACATAAAGTCAAATGATTCATTCTTCAAAGGAGTAGCAATATGCAAATAGTTTATGAAGTGATATCAAGTATTCAAGACAAGGATGTTCATTGATAGTTCACAAAGTGTAACATGGTAGCAAGTAATATGGAACACATGTATGCATAATGATAAGTAGAACATCCTACAATGGTCATAGAGTGTAGATGGAAATCTGAATATGATAGGTGTACACTTTGGAAAGATGTATATGTGAGTAGAGGTAAAGCATGCATAAGTTTCATCCAACTTCCAAACTCTCCTACTTAAGTTAATGATTGCAATGTGGTAATACTTGGTGTCAGCTCTCATTCCCTATCATAGCATTGAATGATTATAGTTTAATGTGAGAGCAAATATGAGTAGTTGGTGCTCTAGGTTAATAGTGCCAGAAACAATGCTTGTACGTCACACGTCAGTTGGGAACCCCAAGAGGAAGGTATGATGAGTGCAGCAGTAAGTTTTCCCTCAGTATGAAACCAAGGTTTAATCGACCAGTAGGAAAACGAGGTTTGCTTCGAAGGTGTTGGTGAGGAGTGTAGTGCGGCGCAACACCAGGGATTCCGGTGCCAACGTGGAACCTGCACAACACAATCAAATTACTTTGCCCCAACTTAACAGTGAGGTTGTCAATCTCACCGGCTTGCTGAAAACAAAGGGTTAAACGTATCGAATGGAAATGATGTTTGTTTGCATAAAACAGTAGAGAACAATGATTGCAGTAGATTGTATTTCAGATGTAAAAGAATGGACCGGGGTCCACAGTTCACTAGTGGTGTCTCTCCAATAAGATAACTAACATGCTGGGTAAACAAATTACAGCTGGGCAATTGACAATTGATAAGTGCATATAACATGCATGTGTGAGCTGTGGTGTCTACTATGAGATTCATTTGGGCATTACGACAAAGTACATAGACCGCTATCCAGCATGCATCTATGCCTAAATAGTCCACTTTCCGGTTAACATCCGTACCCCTTCCAGTATTAAGTTGCAAGCAACAGACAATTGCATTAAGTAATGTGCGTAATGTAAACAATACATTCATCCTTGAATAAAGCATTGCTGTTTTACCCCTAGTGGCAACAACACATCTACAACCTTAGAACTTGCTGTCACTATCCCAGGTTAAATAGAGGTTGAACCCAACTATCATGCATAAATACCCCCTCTTGGAGTTACAAGTATTCACGTGGCCAAGGCTTCAACAAGTAACGGAGAGCATGCAAGATCACAAATGACATAGACATGATAATATAATATTCAGCTCCACATAGGTATCAATATAAGTCAGATCCCAGCAAACACAACATGTAGCATTACAATAAGATGATCTTGATCATGATAGGCAGCTCACAAGATCTAAACATGATGGCACAAGTGGAGAAGACAACCATCTAGCTACTGCTATGGACCCATAGTCCAAGGATGAACTACTCACGCATCACTCCGGAGGCGGGCATGGCGATGTAGAGCCCTCCGGTGATGATTCCCCTCTCCGGCAGGGTGCCGGGAAGAGCTTCAGAACCCCCCGAGTTAGGGTTGACGACGGCGGCGGCAGCGAATATGTTCTGGATGAAAGGCTCGGTGTTTTAGGGTTTTCGCGTCTCGGGGAATAAATAGGCGAAGGGGCGATGTCGGCGGACCCCCGAGGGGCCCAAACCACCTGCAGGCGCGGCTGGGCCCAGCCGCGCCAGGTGTGTTTGGCCACCTCGTGGCTCTTCGTCTCTCCTTCGGACTCCGTGTACGTGCTGGAAAAATAGGGACTGGCCTTTTGTTTCGTGCAATTCCGAGAATATTTCCAGAAGTAACTTTCTGAAACCAAAAACAGCAGAAAACAGGGAACTGGCACTGTGGCATCTTGTTAATAGGTTAGTCCCAGAAAATGCATAAAAGTGATACGAAGTGTATATAAAACATGTAGCAAATGGTATAATATAAGCATGGAACAGCAGAAATTATGGATACGTTGGAGACGTATCAAGCATCCCCAAGCTTAGTTCTACTCGTCCTCGAGTAGGTAAAACGATAACAACAAATAATTTCTGAGGAGACATGCTTTCACACAATCTTGATCAATATATTGCAAGGCTCATGTCATGAATGAAGTGACTCAAAGCAATGATCTATAGTTTGCTAACAAATAGATAAAGAGTAAACAATGAATCATATAAGCAAAAACTTTTCATGAATAGTACTTTCAAGACAAGCATCAAAAAGTTTTGCATAAGAGGTAACTCATAAAGCAATAGATTCAAAGTAAAAGGCATTGAAGCAACACAAAGGATGATTAAGTTTCAGCATTGCTTTCAACTTGTAACATGTATATCTCATGGATAGTTGTCAACATAAAGCAATATAACAAGTGCAATAAGTAAATATGTAAGAATCAATGCACACAAAGTTGACACAAGTGTTTGCTTCTAAGATAGAAAGGAGTAGGTAAACTGACTCAACATAAAGTAAAAGATAGGCCCTTCGCAGAGGGAAGCAGGGATTAAATCATGTGCTAGAGCTTTTTAAGTTTTCGAAAGCATATAGAGAGCACAAAATAAGTATTTGAGAGGTGTTTGTTGTTGTCAACGAATGGTAGTGGGCACTCTAACCCCCTTGTCAACCAGACTTTCAAAGAGCGGCTCCCATGAAGGACGTTATTCTACCAGCAAGGTAGATCATCCCTCTTCTCTTTTGTTTACACATGTATTTTAGTTTCTTTATAGATGACACTCCTCCCAACCTTTTGCTTACACAAGCCATGGCTAACCGAATCCTCGGGTGCCTTCCAACATTCACATACCATGGAGGAGTGTCTATTGCAAAATTAAGTTGCTTACTGATAAATCAGGGCAAAACATGTGAAGAGAATTATTAATGAAAGTTGTAATTAATTGGGGCTGGGCACCCCGTTGCCAGCTCTTTTTGCAAATTATTGGATAAGCGGATGTATATGCCACTAGTCCAGGTGAAAGTCTGTCAGAAGTAAATGACAAGATTGAAAGATAAAACACCACATACTTCCTCATGAGCTATAAAACATTGACACAAATAAGGAGTAATAAAGTTTTGAATAGTTTAAAGGTAGCACATGAAATATTTACTTGGAATGGCAGGAAATACCACATAGTAGGTAGGTATGGTGGACACAAATGGCATGGGTTTTGGCTCAAGTTTTGGATGCACGAGAAGCATTCCCTCTCAGTACAGAGTTTAGGCTAGCAAGGTTGTTTGAAGCAAACACAAGTATAAACCGGTACAGCAAGAATCACATAAAAACATATTGCAAGTATTATAAGACTCTACACTGTCTTCCTTGTTGCTCAAACATTTTACCAGAAAATATCTAGACCTTAGAGAGAACAAATATGCATCCCAAGTCTCAACAAGCTCTACGGTAGTTCTCCACTACTAGGCTTTAACTACATGATGCAAGAGCTTAAACATGATCTACTTGAGAGCTCAAAACAATTGCAAAGCATCAAATCAAAACAAGACAATGATCTACAAGAATGCATATGTCTTTTCCAATACCAACTACTACATGTAGCATTTTCTTTCTTCCAAACAAACACCAATAATTTATTTAAACATAAACTCTCCAAATGATAATATAATGCAGCAAGAGAGTATTTATAAACAAGTGCTAACAGCTCGAAGAGATGCATGAAAAACAGGAGCTAAAAGCACTGCAGTAGCTAGTTAAGAATACTCAACAAATATAAGTGAAGAACATGAGTATTCACATGAAAAAGCGGAGCGTGTCTCTCTCCCACACAAGGATTGCTAGGATCCGAATTTATTCAAACAAAAACAAAAATAAAAACACACAGACGCTCCAAGTAAAGCGCATAAGATGTGAAAGAATTAAAATATAGTTTCACTAGAGATGACCTGATAAGTTTGTTGATGAAGAAGGGGATGCCTTGGGCATCCCCAAGCTTAGACGCTTGAGTCTCTCTGAATATGGTTGGGATGAACCACGGGGGCATCCCCAAGCTTAGGCTTTTCACTCTTCTTGATCACATAATATCACCCTTCTCGCTTGATCCTTGAAAACTTCCTTCACACCAAACTCAAGACAGTTCTCATTAGAGGGTTAGTGCATAATCAAAAATTCTCATATTCTGTAATGATACAATCAATCCCAAAGCTTCTGGACATTAGCTACAGCCACCAATGCTTTGTGGAGCAAAGAAATCCACACAAACACAGTAAAAGAGCGAATGCAAAACAAAAGGCAGAATCTGTCAAAAACAGAACAGTCTGGAATGACGAATTTTTTCGAGGCACTTAAGTTGCTCAGATGGATCTGGCCTAAAATAATGAAAGTTGCGTACATATCTCAGGAATATGCGTGATTTTTCTCAGAATTTTTTGAATTTTCTACAGGGAGATAAGCTCAAATCCGTGACAGCTAAAAATCTGTCACTGCGCAGAAATCCAAATCTTGCATCAACTTTCAATATAGAACTTTACTTGGCACAACATTGCGATAAAATAAAGATACAAAGGAGTTGCTACAGAAGTAACAAAACTCCTTGACTCAAAGAAAACAAAAATAACAGCAAATAAAAACGATGGGTTGTCTCCCATAAGCGCTTTTCTTTAACGCCTTTCAGCTAGGCGCAGAAAGTGAAAATCAAGTGTTGTCAAGAGAAGAAGCATCAACATCATAACTTGCTCTAACAATAGAGTCAAAAGGTAACTTCATTCTCTTCCTAGGGAAGTGTTCCATACCTTTCTTGAGAGGAAATTGGTACCTTATATTACCTTCTTTCATATCAATGATGGCACCAACAGTTCGAAGAAAAGGTCTTCCCAAAACAATAGGACAAGATGCATTGCATTCAATATCCATAACAATAAAATCAACGGGGACAAGGTTATTTTTACTGTAATAAAAACATCATTAACTCGCCCCAAAGGTTTCTTCATAGCATTATCAGCGAGAAAAACATCCAAATAACAATGTTCCAAAGGTGGCAAATCAAGAATATCATAAAGCTTCTTGGGCAAAACTGAAACACTTGCACCAAGATCACACAAGGCATTGCAATAAAAATCATTCACCTTTACCTTAATGATGGGTTCCCAACCATCTTCTAATTTCCTAGGAATAGAAGCTTTAAGTTTCAACTTCTCCTCCCTAGCTTGCAAAAGAGCATT
The DNA here is from genome assembly GCA_947311845.1 of Poa pratensis. Classification (NCBI taxonomy): domain Eukaryota; kingdom Viridiplantae; phylum Streptophyta; class Magnoliopsida; order Poales; family Poaceae; genus Poa; species Poa pratensis. Next base: position 31,993,216 of record CAMZMU010000097.1, on the reverse strand, counting down.
TGTAATATGCTTTGTAAAAGCCAAATTAATAGTGCTAGCATTGGGACTTCTAGCTAATTTTTGCAAGAACATAATAACTTCAGAGATGTTACAATCATCAAAATCAAAATCATTATTGTCAATGGTGGTGGAACCATTGTCTCCAATAGTTTGAAAAATTTCAGCACTTTTATCAGAAAAAGTTTCAGCAGTTTTAGGCAATTTCAAACGCTTTGCAGAAGTAGTAGAGACATTACAACACCAATAACATTACCATCAATAGTAGGAGGTTTACTAGCATGTGAAACATTAGCATTACTAGTGGTGGTGATAGTACAAACTCTAACTATACTATTCTCTTTTTCAAGTTCTTCCTCTTTTTCCCACCTAGCATGCAATTCAGCCAACATCCTAATATTATTATCAATTCGAACTTGGATGGCATTTGCTGTAGCAAATGACTTATATCTTTAACTTCATTAGGCATAACTTTCAGTTTTAGAATTTCAACATCATGAGCAAGACTATCAACTTTAGAGACAAGATCATCAATTTTTTCAAACTTTTCCTCAACAGTTTTATTGAAAGCTTTTTGTGTGCTAATAAATTCTTTAAGCATAGCTTCAAGATCAGAGGACACACTTCTATTGTTGCTGTAGGAATTACCATAAGAATTGCCATAACCATTTGAAGGATAAGGCTTATAATTGTTGCTACCAAAATTATTCCTATAAGCATTGTTGTTGAAGTTGTTGTTTTTAATGAAGTTTACATCAACATGCTCTTCTTGAGCAACCAATGAAGCTAAAGGAACATTATTAGGATCAACATGAGATCTACCATTCACAAGCATAGACATAATAGCATCAATCTTATCACTCAAAGAGGAGGTTTCTTCAACAGAATTTACCTTCTTACCTTGAGGAGCTCTTTCGGTGTGCCATTCGGAATAGTTGATCATCATATCATCAAGTAGCTTTGTTGCTGCACCTAAAGTGATGGACATAAAGGTTCCTCCAGAGGCTGAATCCAATAAGTTCCTTGAGGAAAAATTTAATCCTGCATAAAAGGTTTGGATGATCATCCAAGTAGTCAGTCCATGAGTGGGACAATTCTTCACCAAAGATTTCATTCTTTCCCAAGCTTGAGCAACATGTTCATTATCAAGTTGTTTAAAATTCATAATGCTACTTCTCAAGGATATAATCTTAGCAGGAGGATAATATTTCCCTATGAAAGCATCTTTGCATTTTGTCCAAGAATTAATACTATTTCTAGGCAAAGAAAGCAACCATTCTTTAGCTCTTCCTCTCAAGGAGAAAGGAAAAAGTTTCAGTTTTATAATATCCCCATCCATATCCTTATACTTTTGCATTTCACAAAGTTCAACAAAGTTATTAAGATGGGCAGCAGCATCATCAGTACTAACACCAGAAAATTGCTCTTTCATAACAAGATTTAATAGAGCAGGTTTAATTTCATAAAATTCTGCTGTAGAAGCAGGTGGAGCAATAGGAGTGCATATGAAATCATTGTTGTTTGTGCTAGTGAAGTCACACAACTTAGTGTTCTCAGGAGTACTCATTTTGAAAAACAAAATCAAACTGAATTAAACAAGTAACTAATTTTTTTGTGTTTTTGATAAGAGAGCAAACAAACTAAATAAAAATAAACTAAGCAAGACAAATAACAAAGTAAAGAGATTGGGTGTGAGAGACTCCCCTTGCAGAAGCAATTCTGTTTTCCCCGGCAACGGCGCCAGAAAACGTGTTGGTGGCTCTAGGTTAATAGTGCCAGAAACAATGCTTGTACGTCACACGTCAGTTGGGAACCCCAAGAGGAAGGTATGATGAGTGCAGCAGTAAGTTTTCCCTCAGTATGAAACCAAGGTTTAATCGACCAGTAGGAAAACGAGGTTTGCTTCGAAGGTGTTGGTGAAGGAGTGTAGTGCGGCGCAACACCAGGGATTCCGGTGCCAACGTGGAACCTGCACAACACAATCAAATTACTTTGCCCCAACTTAACAGTGAGGTTGTCAATCTCACCGGCTTGCTGAAAACAAAGGGTTAAACGTATCGAATGGAAATGATGTTTGTTTGCATAAAACAGTAGAGAACAATGATTGCAGTAGATTGTATTTCAGATGTAAAAGAATGGACCGGGGTCCACAGTTCACTAGTGGTGTCTCTCCAATAAGATAACTAACATGCTGGGTAAACAAATTACAGCTGGGCAATTGACAATTGATAAGTGCATATAACATGCATGTGTGAGCTGTGGTGTCTACTATGAGATTCATTTGGGCATTACGACAAAGTACATAGACCGCTATCCAGCATGCATCTATGCCTAAATAGTCCACTTTCCGGTTAACATCCGTACCCCTTCCAGTATTAAGTTGCAAGCAACAGACAATTGCATTAAGTAATGTGCGTAATGTAAACAATACATTCATCCTTGAATAAAGCATTGCTGTTTTACCCCTAGTGGCAACAACACATCTACAACCTTAGAACTTGCTGTCACTATCCCAGGTTAAATAGAGGTTGAACCCAACTATCATGCATAAATACCCCCTCTTGGAGTACAAGTAACGAAGAGCATGCAAGATCACAAATGACATAGACATGATAATATAATATTCAGCTCCACATAGGTATCAATATAAGTCAGATCCCAGCAAACACAACATGTAGCATTACAATAAGATGATCTTGATCATGATAGGCAGCTCACAAGATCTAAACATGATGGCACAAGTGGAGAAGACAACCATCTAGCTACTGCTATGGACCCATAGTCCAAGGATGAACTACTCACGCATCACTCCGGAGGCGGGCATGGCGATGTAGAGCCCTCCGGTGATGATTCCCCTCTCCGGCAGGGTGCCGGGAAGAGCTTCAGAACCCCCCGAGTTAGGGTTGACGACGGCGGCGGCAGCGAATATGTTCTGGATGAAAGGCTCGGTGTTTTAGGGTTTTCGCGTCTCGGGGAATAAATAGGCGAAGGGGCGATGTCGGCGGACCCCCGAGGGGCCCAAACCACCTGCAGGCGCGGCTGTGGGCCCAGCCGCGCCAGGTGGTTTGGCCACCTCGTGGCCTCTTCGTCTCTCCTTCGGACTCCGTGTACGTGCTGGAAAAATAGGGACTGGCCTTTTGTTTCGTGCAATTCCGAGAATATTTCCAGAAGTAACTTTCTGAAACCAAAAACAGCAGAAAACAGGGAACTGGCACTGTGGCATCTTGTTAATAGGTTAGTCCCAGAAAATGCATAAAAGTGATACGAAGTGTATATAAAACATGTAGCAAATGGTATAATATAAGCATGGAACAGCAGAAATTATGGATACGTTGGAGACGTATCAAGCATCCCCAAGCTTAGTTCTACTCGTCCTCGAGTAGGTAAAACGATAACAACAAATAATTTCTGAGGAGACATGCTTTCACACAATCTTGATCAATATATTGCAAGGCTCATGTCATGAATGAAGTGACTCAAAGCAATGATCTATAGTTTGCTAACAAATAGATAAAGAGTAAACAATGAATCATATAAGCAAAAACTTTTCATGAATAGTACTTTCAAGACAAGTATCAAAAAGTTTTGCATAAGAGGTAACTCATAAAGCAATAGATTCAAAGTAAAAGGCATTGAAGCAACACAAAGGATGATTAAGTTTCAGCATTTGCTTTCAACTTGTAACATGTATATCTCATGGATAGTTGTCAACATAAAGCAATATAACAAGTGCAATAAGTAAATATGTAAGAATCAATGCACACAAAGTTGACACAAGTGTTTGCTTCTAAGATAGAAAGGAGTAGGTAAACTGACTCAACATAAAGTAAAAGATAGGCCCTTCGCAGAGGGAAGCAGGGATTAAATCATGTGCTAGAGCTTTTTAAGTTTTCGAAAGCATATAGAGAGCACAAAATAAGTATTTGAGAGGTGTTTGTTGTTGTCAACGAATGGTAGTGGGCACTCTAACCCCCTTGTCAACCAGACTTTCAAAGAGCGGCTCCCATGAAGGACGTTATTTCTACCAGCAAGGTAGATCATCCCTCTTCTCTTTTGTTTACACATGTATTTTAGTTTCTTTATAGATGACACTCCTCCCAACCTTTTGCTTACACAAGCCATGGCTAACCGAATCCTCGGGTGCCTTCCAACATTCACATACCATGGAGGAGTGTCTATTGCAAAATTAAGTTGCTTACTGATAAATCAGGGCAAAACATGTGAAGAGAATTATTAATGAAAGTTGTAATTAATTGGGGCTGGGCACCCCGTTGCCAGCTCTTTTTGCAAATTATTGGATAAGCGGATGTATATGCCACTAGTCCAGGTGAAAGTCTGTCAGAAGTAAATGACAAGATTGAAAGATAAAACACCACATACTTCCTCATGAGCTATAAAACATTGACACAAATAAGGAGTAATAAAGTTTTGAATAGTTTAAAGGTAGCACATGAAATATTTACTTGGAATGGCAGAAATACCACATAGTAGGTAGGTATGGTGGACACAAATGGCATGGGTTTTGGCTCAAGTTTTGGATGCACGAGAAGCATTCCCTCTCAGTACAGAGTTTAGACTAGTAAGGTTGTTTGAAGCAAACACAATTATAAACCGGTACAGCAAGAATCACATAAAAACATATTGCAAGTATTATAAGACTCTACACTGTCTTCATTTCCACCTCATTTCACCATGATAGGCATCCATAAACAAAAGTACATGATATCAACTAAATGAGATGAAGGAGCATGTTGAAAGCTTTGCATGTGACAGCACATATGGGCTAACTCCCAACCTCGAACATTTATCAAGCCACTAGCATCATAATCTTAATCACAATGGGTCATGTTTTATTTATTGCAATGATAGTAAAATGTGCATCAAGTTCGTGAGAGCTATATAACCAACTTTTCCCATGGCAATCAATAACATAATCATTTTCATTCAGAGGTATAGATAACACAAATATCATGATGAACATACTCGGAATAGCATATAGCTAGTAGGAAGATATGGTGGACTCACTGGAATAACTTTGGCTGAAGGTGTTGGAAACAAGTTTTGACTTGTTGGAATGTTTGGGCTAGCAAAAGGGAGAAAGTTGACCATCTAGATGCATGCATGAGTGTCCATAGAACTAACTAATCCATGTTAAACCAAGTAAAATAACAATCAGCACCAAAACATGAATAAGTGATAGCTCTTGATAAAGAATTTGCAAACTATTACTTATTAACAAGCTCATGAATCATGCAACTATATGTATCATTAAAAATCAACTCAAACATCCCTTTTCCCAATCTTATAAAAGCATCCAACATATTTCAACCCATATTTCCAGTAGCTCTCTCATATATAAATGATAGTGTGGTGGTCTCTCAAAACAAAAATCAAACCAAAAACAAACAAAAAGACGCTCCAAGTTTATGCGATAAAGTGTTTCAATCGAAAAACAGAAGTTGGACGTGTGCAAACCGAGAGTGTGTAGGTCCAGTGGGGTTGTCTTCACATCCCCAAGCTTATGGTCTTCACCATCCTTGGATAGCTCTTGGTGCATCTCCTCCAATCCCTGTGAAAAAACTTCAAAACACCGTTTCTCCCATTTCCTTTTCTGTGGGGTGCATTAGTAGTGATAAACAAATAGGTTCCTTGCTGCATATAATCCTTGAAAAAAAATCATACGAAATGTCCAGAAAGTGTATAATGTTGTATGCCTACTCATAAACTCAATTGGATAAAAAGATTCAACTTAAAAGCTCAAAGCATGCATCAAACAAAATGGGACAGAATCTGTCAAGAAAAACAGCAGCAGCAAAACGTATTTTTCTACCGTACCAAACTTTCTCGAAAAATTCCGAAAAAATTCAAGCAAACAGAGGATCAAAAGTTGCAACTACAGTTCAAATATGAACTCATTCGGAGTTACAGAATAAGAATTAAAAATCATACCGTGCACTGATTCGTGCAGGAATAAAATCTCCGAACGCTATAAGCAACCTTTTCAAACCAAAAAGGGTAAAACTTGGCACTTTATTGAAAATTGCAGAACCTAAACTAAAAACAAAGTCTCTTGGAACAGCAAGAGGACACAAATAAAATCACACAAAAAATAACCGGGTTGCCTCCCGCAAAGCGCTTTCTGTATAGCTATATAGCTAGGCTTGATAGTTTTAATGATGCTCCCATAGGAATAAGAGTTGAATATAAAAGAGCATCAAGAAGCAAATATCAAACACATTTAAGTCTAACCCACTTACTATGCATTGGGATCTTGTAAGAAAATAAATCAATAAAGCACAAAGTGACTAGCATAGAAAGGCAAATCAAGTGCAACTTCAAAAATTTCAACAAAAAGAGAGAAGACTTAATATTTTTGAGATATATGAAATCATGTCTCCCTCTCCCATAAAAACTTTCAGTAGCATCATTGATAAACTCAACAATATAGCTATCACATGAAACATTCTTATCATGATCCATATGCATAAAAGTATCATTACTCTCCACATAAGCATAAACAGTTTTATTAGGAATAGTGGGAGTAAAACATTCATAATAATCATTATAATCATCATATATAGGAGGCATATCATAATCACAATAAACTTTATACTCAATAGTGGGTGGACTGAAAATATCATATTCATCATCATAAATGGGAGACATAGTATCATTAAACAAGTCAAAGAACCTCCCCAAGCTTAGATGATTGCAAGATATAAAAGGAACCTCCCAAGCTTAGTCTAGTGCACACAAGAATAGAAACTTAAGCGCTACGCTCCCCGGCAACGGCGCCAGAAAAGTACTTGATAACCCCCAAGAGCAAGGGATCACTGTAGCACCTCTCAATGTGGAAGAAAGGTATCGATCTGCAGGAGCAAGAAGGAAAAGTTATCTATTCCCTACAACTAAAGTGTCACAAGTTTTAGTTGATTATGCACTAAACAAGTTTAGAGAACAAGATGGTTGGTTTGATGGATGTAAAAGTGTCTCAATCCTCTTCTTTGCAAGAGGACAAGACAAAGGTAGTAGCAAGTGAAATCTCTCAAAGAGAGAAAGCCCAATCCTCTATGTAGCAAGAGGACAAGCTCAAGTGTGTGTTTCTTATAGGAACAATGGACATGGTTCATGGGTTCACTTAATCCTCTCTCTCTCTCATCTACGGTGATCATCATGTTATAGATAAAGTACACACAATTGTCATGTTTTAATGGTAGCTTTTTATGACGGCTATATGTCCTAAAACACATAGTTGAAAGAAATACTCATTTGTGTTGCTAGGTCACCCCTCGTAAGGCTAGCGTGGTTTCTCTCACTCCCACATCATACTCTTTCTTTTTACCCCCAGATAAAGGACGTTGGGCGGTACTGTGTCACTCAATACCTATGCCGTGTCACATCGGCCATCCCGTACCCACATACATCATACTTCAAAGTATGACAAATCACAAAAGCTCCAACACAACGGTAAATGCATAACAAATCATCTCACACCACAATATTCACCACAAAGGTATTACATAGATGACCGTAATCATATTCAGCAGCTCATACGGTACTAATTAGTGAAGCTCAAGAGAGAGGAGAGATACAAAAGTTACCACCACAAACCCTAGTCCAGGGGGTGGACTACTCCCCCTTCATCATAGTGATGACGGTGAAGAAGTTCTTGCTGTAGATGTTGATGATAAAAACGCCGGAGGGGGGTGGAGCCCTCCGGAGGCGATTCCGGCGGCGTTTCCCCCCTCCGATCTTCTCCGGCGGCAGCCTCCTGTCTCTTTGTTTCGTGGTTTTGTGTTTCTCCGCCGCCTCTTTTCGCGAAACGTCAGGGGACCTTTTTTATAGGCGTTTTTAGGTCAAGACGGAGTCGGTGGACGAAAGATCGATGGCAACGGAGCCACGAGGGCCAAAAGAGTGGGCCCCACGCGGCCAGGTACTGTGGCCGCGTGGGCCACCCCCTTTTGGGCCTCAGGCCTCCGTTTGCTTGCTTCCTTCGCCCACAGGTCTTTTTCCTTCCTAAAAATGATGCCCCTAAATTTGCAGGTGATTTCGTTGACGTTTGGGTCCCTGAAACATTAAAATAAGAAAACGGGTTTTCTGCCTGTGCAGGGTTAATTCCATAAAAATAGGAAATCATTAAGATATTTCCAAAATCATGATAAAACATTGATATAACCCTTATATGATGCAAATATGATTGGAATATGAGTGAATAAAGTGCAAAGTTCATGTATGCATTTTACATGCATCAGCATATCTCATATGTCTCGGTATGTCGGCCTCTCTGGGCATATCTCATATGTCTCAGTATCTCGGCCTCTCTGGGCATATCTCATATGTCTCGGTATGTCGGCCTCTCTAGGCATATCTCATATGTCTCGGTATGTCGGCCTCTCTGGGCATATCTCATATGTCGGTTTTCATCGTAAAGATATGCTGGCAGCCTTAGCTGAACCAACATAACCTGCATGGGCTAAACTGACATTTTGCCTTCATGGGCACTTGTCAAATGACGAGTTGAGACACTTCTCAACACGTGACACTCAGTGAGATCAGATACCTTTTGACTCATTGAGCTGAGATAACGATGCTATGATACCTTGGTAAGCTCGGATAATTGAAGAATCATGATAATTGATTAAGCCGATAAAGACAGCAATTATGAGACACTCGATGATATGAGATAAATGCCGTGATATCTTGGCAAACCGAAATAAACGGCGATTTGAGATACGAGGTGATGTTGAGATATATCCGCATACCGAAATAAACGGCGATCTGGAGAATACCGATAATACTATGATATTTTGGGTAACTCGAGACAACCGATAAAACCATGATCTCGGGGATGAATATTCTCTCGGTAATACCGATATCACCTTTCAATGTTAGTTCAAGCATATACATAACAAACATTTAACGGAAACAACAACTCTATTTAACAGACAAAATTAAGTATAGCAGCAAAACTATGCATTAGGATACAGACTCGAACTCAACCGAGTCCCCGAGTCACCTTTCTAGATCTAGGAGAAGCAGAACTGACTGACCAGCCAGTCCCCGGGTCAAGCCATCTTGGCCCCGGGGAAAACAACTAAGCAAAGCAGAAAAGAGGGAGAGTCCTCGAGCACTGTTTGAGACTATTTAAAATAGTGATGCAGACATATAGTTGATACTCACAAGGTAGTGTTGTTGGAGAAATCGAGGAAGACGCTGCTGCTGGTATGGATATCAATATGCTGGCGTGAGCCACCAACATCTCGGCCCGGACCACCTTTATGTCGGATTTGACCAATATATGTCGGATTTTCCAACTCCATGTCGGATTTCCCAAGCTTAACTCGGATTTACCAAGCTTAACTCGGATTTCCAAACCTTAACTCGGATTTCCAAGCCTTAACTCAGATTTTCCAGGGTATCTCGGATTTCTCCAGGGTATCTCGAATTTTTCCAGCACATCAGCATATCTCGGATTTCCAGCATACCTCGGATTTACCAGCATACCAGCATATCTCGGATTTCCAGCATATCTCGGATTTACCAGCATACCAGCATATCTCGGATTTCCAGCATACCTCGGATTTACCAGCATATCTCGGATTTACCAGCATACCAACATATCTCGGATTTCCAGCATACCTCGGATTTACCAGCATACCAGCATATCTCGGATTTACCAGCATATCTCGGATTTCCAGCATACCTCGGATTTACCAGCATACCAGCATATCTCGGATTCGAACTGTAGTCAACTCGAAAATGAGTTAACACATGGGGACGATGCCGAAGTTGAGTCCCGAGTCACTTTTCTCATCCGGGATCTGCCGATGATGTCCGTTGGTGGAGGCAGCGCTAGCCTCTGCTCACAGCGGCAAGCTAGAGCGCGGAGGACAATGGCGATGTCGAGTCACCGCGTTGATGACGAAGGTCCCGTCCGAATTGATCCAGCAAGCGCCACTGTCAGCCCCACGGTGGGCGCCAACTGTCATGGTATGAAACAACAGATGCCTAGGGGTAGGCTTAAGTTGGGGGCCGATGGACGCTAGAGGATTCGGGGAGGGATAGCGCACTGAAGAACGCACACAGAAGAACAGATCAACACGGGGATTTACCCTGCTTCGGGGCTCTCGTGAGGAGATAAAACCCCTACTGCAGCATCTAGCCTATTTGGTGTATTCTCCTCTCAGTATATGATCGATACAAGTGCTCCTCGAGCTGTGTATCTCTTGCCAGTATTTGGCTGCCTCTATGAGATGAAGAACTAACGCTAATGCTAGAGAGAGCAAGGAGCCAGGGGGAAATGAGCCCGTGAGGGGCTGAGGAGAGCTCTCCCCTGGTGCTCTTTATATAGGGAGAGCCCAGGGGACAAGGGGTGGCCCGCATGTCATTGTACACGCACTGTACATGATTTGACTACTGGGGTCTAATCAACACTGTACACGCGTCACGCCGGTGTACTCTTGTCACATCAGTGGCACTGCAGCCACGTCCAGAATGGGCGTGGCCTGTCTTGTCCACGTCCTTGATCTTGTCTTCTAGTTCCTGTCTCCTGGATCTTCGGTAGGGGGCAGGGGTATCTTGTACTTGTCGAGGAGGTGGCCGGGATGTCGGAGGTGTGAAGACGTACGAGATCCGAGCTGAAGCCGAGTTGTGAGAATGCCGGTTCACCCGAGCTGGAGGATGATCCGGTTTGCCCCTGGTCGCAGCTGAGGAGTCAATCGATCGAACGCTGGATACCTCGGTCGACCGGAGGCTGGATACCTCGGCCCGATCCGAGATTAACTGGTGCCGGCCCATTCCGGGGCGTGGGAGACGTCGGTCCATGATAACCCACAAGTATAGGGGATCGCGTGTAGCCTTTTCGATAAGTAAGAGTGTCGAACCCAACGAGGAGCTAAAGGTAGGATAAGTATTCTCTCATGTTCTATCAACCACTGATACAACTCTACGCACACTAAACGTTTGCATTATCTACGAAATAAAACTACAGTAGCAATACGGGTATGAGAGGTAGTTTTGCAAGATAATAAATACAAGAAAGTAAATGTTAGTGCTGCAGTAATAAAATACACTAAGTAACCATATACTAACAGTACCATGAGTGTGAAAAAGTGGTGGTAATTGTGGTGGCTTTGTCCAAGATTAATTTGTGAAGGTACTTGGTTCATTGTCTTTGATGCAGTTTTCTATGTGGGAGAGGCTAAATATACATGCACTCCGCTACTTGGGATTACAAGTATTATATGATTGTATTGTTAGAAAGCATCCGCAAATACTAACAATGCATTAAGGTTTCCCCAACCATAGCCTTAAGTTCAAGGTCCTCTTACTCCCATACGTGCAACTAATCGGTTCGCGTTCTCAGGTTTCTGTCACTCCGGCAGAACTTCCTCCGCTTCGTTACAAATACTACCAACCCTAGGGTGTTTGATCCATGCGCGCACAAGTATAATGGACACCAAAGGACAGCACCATATAGACATACAACTCTAATGAACCACATGCATTCAATTAAGCAATCAAAAGACAAATAAACTAGAGAAACATGATGTAAATCATAGGATAAATATTATAGCATCAAACACCATGTTTACATAGGACGGTACAGAGGTTTGTGGGAGGATGAACCACTGAATACAAGGAGGAGATGGTGTTGGAGATGGCGGTGAAGACGGCGGAGAGAGACAGCGCGGCGGCGCAGGCGGCGGCGGCACCGGCGGTGCGGGGAACTCCTTTCCCCGCCGCCGGCAAGCTTGGGGAGCGCCGCCCCTTAGCCTCCCTCCTTCATGGCAGAGGGAAGCAGGGATTAACACGTGCTAGAGCTTTTTGTTTTAAAAACAGAGGTAAAAATGTTTTGAGAGGTGTTTGTTAATTGTCAACGAATGGTAGCGGGTGAGAACAGTATTCTACCTGTCAAACGGACTTTTAAGAGCGGCTCCCATGAAGGACGTTATTTCTACCAGCAAGGCAGATCATCCCTCTTTCTCTTTGGTTTACACACATTCAGGTATTTCACTGTTTGTCATTGCTTACTGATGAATCAGGGCAAAAGTGTGAAGAGAATTAATTGGTTAAAGTTGTAATTAATTGGGACTGGGCACCCCGTTGCCAGCTCTTTTTGCAAGTTATTGGATAAGCGGATGTATATGCCACTAGTCCAGGTGTAAAAGTCCATTTGACAAATAGAATAAAGAATAACCACACTAATTCCTCATGAGCTAGTAAACATTGACACAAAAAGAGAAATATTTTGAAGGTTTTAAAGGTAGCACATGCAAATTTACTTGGAATGGCTTGAAATACCATGCATAGGAATTTTTTGGTGGACTCTTTGGGATAACTTGGTTTTAAGGATTTGGATGCACGAGCAGCATTCCCGCTCAGTACAAGTGAAGGCTAGCAATAGACTGGGAAGCGACAACCACGAGAGCGATAACGGTCATAATCATGCTTGCGACAAAATAAAATTAACGGAGGCATAAAAACGATACTAAAACTCTGAGGCAAAATAGATCATCAAGGCTTAATTGACTTTTATTTTTCAGTCATAACATGTGTGAGCATGTGCCAAGTCGATTCAAGTGAATTATTCAGAGGAGGATACCACAATACCATACCATCTTATGAACAGGACAATGCATGTTGATATCAAAATAACATAATATGCACTATTAGCTAGTTGAGACTAACCATAAGAAAACATAAACTACTAAACAGTATTATTCACACATCATTTTTAAGTTTCAACAAGTAATCCATTAACCAAGTAAACATTGAAAACAGAGGATAAATAAAATATGTGACGATCCACTTATTAATGTAACTGGTGTTTGATGCTAAGATAAATAGATAATAAAATACAGCCGCTTCAAGTTTAGTTAAGTTCCTATGTTGCTCAAAAAACAAAGTTTAAAGGTTTGCAAACCGTGGGGTTATTGATGAAGAGGGATGCGGGGACATCCCCAAGCTTATGACTTTGGTAATTCTTCAATATTCCATAGTTTGGTGTTCCTTCATTCTCTGTGAAAAAACTTCAACACAAAAACTTTCCCATTCTTTTCTGCGGTTAGACATTAGTACAATAGATAATATTTCCCAAGTGCTACTATTAAACCAAATAAAATTTTGTTTTTAAGTTACAGAAAGGTTGCTTAAATGGCCAACTTATAAATGAAAGGTAAGAACCATTAAAAATCAAATGAAAACGAAAAGAGGCCACTCTTGCAACAAAAGTCAGAATCTGTCCAGAAAAACAGCAGCTGGAAAACGCAATTTTTAGGTGCACTTAAACATGCCCGAAATTTTAGCCAATTTTTGTACATGCAGAGGATTAGGTGCTACAACATCAGTAATTTTTTCGTGATTTTTAGAGCTTCCAGTAAAATATGAAAAATCGCGCAATAAGCAGTAGATACCGAAAACAGAAAATCACTTTTTACATATGTATCAACTAAGCTAAATGGATAAAACTTGGTACTTTATTTTTGATAAACTAAGAAACCAGAGGCTAAGCAAGACCTAAACATGCTAGCTACAGCAAGGAAAACTCTAAATAAAAATCAAAAGTAAAACCCAAATAAAATTAAAATAAAGAACCAAACAAAGAAGCAAAACAAAAGAAAATATTTTTGTTATTTTGAATTTATAAGTGAAAGTAAAGAAGCAATCGAAACCAAATAAGGAGCCTAATAAAACTAAAGAAGGTAAAACCAAGACATATAAAAGCAATTATAATACAAGTTAAGACAATACATATCATGTGGACGGGTAATATAGAGTATGAACGAGACAACCTCATGTTAGTTGATGAATAGGGGGATGACTCGGGCATCCCCAAGCTTAGATGATTGTATCTTCTTGAATATGTTCTTGGGATGCACCTACACATCCCCAAGCTTGAGCTCTTGCGTCTTCTTATTCATCTCATATCACCATATTGATTAGATCTTATAAGCTACATCCACATAAAACTTCACAAAACTCATTAGTAGGGTTAGTACTCATTAAATAAAATCCACTCATGTTCAAGCATTGACAAGTTTTATAATTTTTACTCAACATTAGCCACTGTATATACTAAGGTGTTCATGATTTCCGTTGTCCGTCGAAAAACTAATGAAACTAACAACACCAAGTACAATATTGAATAAACAAAGAAATCTGTCAAAACTGAACAGTCCGTAAAGATGGCATTCAACGAGATAGTTAAGTAGCTCAAATCGAAAAACTTTAGTCTAATGAAAGAAAGATAATAATCTCAGGTTTATGCACAAAAATTTTCAAGTCAAAATACTATTCTGAGATTTATCACGATTTTATTTACAGAGAAGCACAAAATCTGTCTAAACAGAACAGTCAGTAAAGATCGAATTTTTCGACCTATCTACGTACCTTAAATCAGAAAAAGTTAGTCTAATGAAAGAAAGCTAATAAGCATCACTTTGCACTCAAGAAATTTCAGATCAAGATCACGTTCTGGTGATTTTAAACATTTAATACGGTGGAGCACAGAAAATCTGTTTCTGGACAGCAAAGTAAAACTATCAACTTTCAATTAACTAAAGACTATAATTAGCATTTTATTTTTATGTACAGAGGTATATACACAATATTTACATGTTTTTAATGAAAAGCTTCCATGGAAAGATTTGTTTTGGTTTCATAGGCATGAACACAAGTGTTCAAGGTCGACCCCCATTTAACCATTACTCATCTTTCCAATCACTTTTCTTTTTGAAAACGTTTTTAGATAACAACTACACCTAATTTTTTTTGTAATTCGCATTCCCTATCCATAGTAAGATAAAGAACAACTTAATACTGAAAATAAAAACTACTTAGAGATAAAGCAAACAAGTGCACACAAGAACATTAACCTACGCTATGGCTCCCCGGCAACGGCGCCAGAAAAGGTCTTGATAACCCACAAGTATAGGGGATCGCGTGTAGCCTTTTCGATAAGTAAGAGTGTCGAACCCAACGAGGAGCTAAAGGTAGGATAAGTATTCTCTCAAGTTCTATCAACCACTGATACAACTCTACGCACACTAAACGTTTGCATTATCTAGAAATAAAACTACGGTAGCAATACGGGTATGAGAGTAGTTTTGCAAGATAATAAATACAAGAAAGTAAATGTTAGTGCTGCAGCAATAAAATACACTAAGTAACCATATACTAACAGTACCATGAGTGTGGAAAAGTGGTGGTAATTGTGGTGGCTTTGTCCAAGATTAATTAGTGAAGGTACTTGGTTCATTGTCTTCGATGCAGTTTTCTATGTGGGAGAGGCTAAATATACATGCACTCCACTACTTGGGATTACAAGTACTATATGATTGGATTGTTAGAAAGCATCCGCAAATACTAACAATGCATTAAGGTTTCCCCAACCATAGCCTTAAGTTCAAGGTCCTCTTACTCCCATACGTGCAACTAATCGGTTCGCGTTCTCAGGTTTCTGTCACTCCGGCAGAACTTCCCCCGCTTCGTTACAAATACTACCAACCCTAGGGTGTTTGATCCATGCGCGCACAAGTATAATGGACACCAAAGGACAGCACCATATAGACATACAACTCTAATGAACCTCATGCATTCAATTAAGCAATCAAAAGACAAATAAACTACGGAAACATGATGTAAATCATAGGATAAATATTATAGCATCAAACACCATGTTTACATAGGACGGTACAGAGGTTTGTGGGAGGATGAACCACTGAATACAAGGAGGAGATGGTGATGGAGATGGCGGTGAAGACGGCGGAGAGGCAGCGCGGCGGCGCAGGGCGGCGGCGGCCCGGCGGTGCGGGGAACTCCTTTCCCCGCCGCCGGCAAGCTTGGGGAGCGCCGCCCCTTAGCCTCCCTCCTTCATGGCTTCTTGGGAGCCCTCCCCCATGGAGATGGGATCCATGGGGGAGGCAAAAACGTGGCTTTTGGTGGCTGAAATTCGTGGGTGGAGGAGTCCTCCACGAATTAGGTTTCCTCCCTTTATATATCTTCTCGGATTTCCGTCACCCCCTTTTAGGGTTCCACCAAAACGGGCCTACAGGCCGCGTCCGAACTCCGATTGGGCTGATCTCGGGCTTAAAATCTTCGTATGGAAAATTGTGACAACTTTCGTAACAGCCAGGTCTCCATATAACGTCATCTTCGAGGGTCAAACTGGCAATCTTCGTAAAAAGTTCTCAGACAGATTTCAGGAAAGTCCCAATTCGACTCCAACAAGGTTTCCTCTTGTATTCTTGATAATTTCTACACATCAAAGAGTAAAACAAGAACATTGTGCACTTTTGCAACTATTAGTAGGTTAGTCCAAATAAATAATAAACTTAATATAAAACAAGTGCTAAAAGCATAAAAATGGCATGAAACAATCAAAAATTATAGATACGTTTTGGACGTATCAGTCCATTCCAGGGCGCGGGCGACGCTGGCCTGCTCCGAGGCGCGGGCGCTGGTCCGTCCTGGGCTGGCGGGTGCCTCTCGCCCCAGCGAGGCCTACCGAGGCTGGCGGCATCTCTCGGCCCGTCCGGGGGAACTGGCCTCTCGGCCCCAACCGAGGCTGGATGAGACTCAGTCCACCCCGGGGCTGAGATGTCGGACCACCGAGACAGGCCTACATCGGCCTGCTAGGAAAGAATCGGTCCACTCCAGGCTGAGGAAGACTTGGCCCGCTCCGAGACTGCAGAGATCGGCCTGCTGGAAGCTTCAGTCAAACTCGGCCCGAGACCTTTTTTCCTCCCTTTTCTTTATCTTTTATCTATTTCTCGGCGGTTTCTTCTACTAACCCAATAAATCCATCAACTCTGGGGTACCCAGGGTTACATCCCCGACACGGTTTCAAAATTTTAAAATTCCCCCGATTTGTCTTTTTTGTACAGCCCACAATACAACGAATTTGGAGCTGAAATTTTCCACTATTGTAGATCTCAACAATATCTACATTCGGGAATTTTTTCACGATTTTTGGAAATTTAAAAATGTCGATTTCGAATTTTGAAAAAAACGAGTTCCATGTAGCTCGGGTTTCAAAAGTCCACTCTCCAAATATGTGGCCTATAAATTTATAAACTTTAGACCTCAAATTTAGAAATTTCTTCCAATTATAAAAACTACCAGGGTAAAGACTGGAAATGAGCAGGGTGCATATCCATCTGACCAACCAAACAGACACATTTCGTGTCCATTGGAGATGCCCTAAGATATTAGTATATCATATTTATATTATTCACGGATTTGGTTTTCTTATAGAGAGCATCAACCACTAAAACAACACCTGTTGGAAAATTATTTTGACCAAATATTTGCTTTTGCGTTTTTCCTAGATGTAGGGGTGTAGGGACCTGCCGAGAACAAGGCACTGTGTTTTTGACATGTAGGCACATCACCACGCTGGTAGGTCAAGATTTTTATTTTGGAGAAAGCAAAGTACTGCCCCCTGTGGCCTGTGCTGTGCCCACTTCTTGCTGCATGCATATGCCCTGCTCTCCCTGCCTATCTTTTTCAGTTTTCACCTCTTTCCTCACTAGTGTAGTCACTTGTTGTCTGTTCCTTCCACCCCCACCACAGGACAAAACAGAAAAAAAGCTGCATGGCTCTTTTATTATTACTTACCAATATTGTTATTATGTTTGCTTCTTGCTTGTTTATAAAAACAATGTGGGACCCACCTACATGCATCTAAATGTGCTTAAGATACAAAGCCCCAACTGTGACTTGGATTACCAAATGGTGATTGGACTTGTTATGCCACGGAAGCAGATAATGACAAACAAATGATTTGTGGGGGGTTGGAAAGGTCGAGGGAAGCAGCACATGGGGAGAGGAATTGTGTGTATCCTCTGCTCCTTGCCTTTAGTTAGCTAGGACATGGAAGCATTTCTGTCTCGGCCATGCTCCTTGTCACTGACAGGTGGGTCTTGCTGGGTTCCCCATCCGAATCGGACCGACATGTCAGCGGCCTTGCGTGACGATTGTAGGCAGGAGAAGAAATCTACGTTTATTGTATGCAAGTGTTTTTCTGGCTATTACTTTTAGGTAGGTGTACTTAAGTATGGGTTTCAAGGAGTAGGAGACCTTTTATGGGCTGTAACAGAGAGTAGGACTAGGAGGGACAGAAAAGGCGCTTGATCAGGAAATGTATTGCCAATCAACGCACATCATGGGAACAATGGTCAAGGCATTGGTCCTCTCATGTATTTTTCTACTGTGGTGCGTCGGTAGAATGTCCTTGACGCAACGTTGTAATGTTTCTGGCCAGGCATTTTTCTTAAAAGCCTGTTTTGGGTCATCTTTGCGAATGAGATGCTGGTATTTGAGAAATGTATTTGCGCCCGCAAAATTCTGTCAATTTCTATAAAAAATACGTCATGGAAAGGAGTGTCATTTTTCCTAGAAGAAGTTGACAAGCGGAGATGCTTTTGGGCTTACAACATCAATCTGAAAACTACCTACCATACACGTTACAAAAGCATCACGCCTTGGCCAAAACGAGCATCAAGGTCACGTCTGAACCAACGTCGATCTCTTCCAAATACCGACCACTCCATCACAACTCTCACAAAGACACCACCATGAGTTTGTGAAGAAGATGCAGAAGCTCCTCGACAGCGCCTCCATAGAGGGAACAACGCCAATGTGCGCCATCGTTGTCGGCGTCGACCAAGCACGAGCAAAACTTTCTTTTAGTGTGACGCTTACCGGTAATCTCTACCCAGCAATGAGCCTTTGGCACAACAAACCGTATGTGCAGCTTCGCTCTGCCACCATCACAACACTTCGTCGTCTCGCTAAAACATCATGGTCCATCGCCCCACCGCGCAGGCACACGTCCACCTAGCTTGCCGCCAGGCACCACCGGCACAATCATCGAGCGCTCACAGCGCCCCAGGGTCAACACATCACGGTTCTCACTTCGCGGTAGTTGCGGCGCCGCCGGCACCACCACGGTGCCAGACAATCACCCCCGCACCACCTGTAATCAGGAACCTAGTCTCACAAGCCCATCTAGGCTAGGATGGTCCATGGGTGAACCCGAAGCTGTCGGCCATTCGTGCCAAGCTCACAGTGGGAGAACCGCAAGAAAGGGGAACCACCACCTTCAAGGAAAGGCCCCGCCACCGTCGTTGCCGCTCGAACTTCGGGGCGGTGACCTTCGACGATGGCGAGGGGAGGGGTAGGGTAGGGAGGGGTGGAAGCACCGTCGGCGTGGTTGCCCCCCGTGTCACCTAGGGTTAAGCGTTGGTGGGCGGTAGACATTTTTATAGAGAACAATAAGTTTGGAAAAAAAAATCATGTACGTCGTCTAATTGAGTACTTGAGCAAAATTAGGTCTTAGTGTCAAACACATTTTTTTCCCTCGGCACAAGATTGATTGTGAAGATCTTAGAGCATCTCCACTCGCGACGCCCAAACGGCCGCCCAAACGCCTTCCGGACAGGCCGTTTGGGCGCCGTCCGGACTACTTGGCGCATTTGGGCGCCCTCGCTCCCCACTCGCGGCGCCCAAATCGCCCGGCCCAAAGGTTTTTTTTTCCCGAACAAGGTTTTGCAAATTCGAATGTGCCGCCAAAATACACTACGTCAAAATATGTCGCCAAAATACGCCGGGAGATGTCGTTGCCCGGCGTCTGCTTGTCGCCGCCGCCGTCGTCGTCGCCGATCTAGATGTTGTCACCGGGCTAGGGCACGTAGCCGTAGCCGGGCTGAGTCATGTCGGGGTCATCGACGATCATGTCGGGGTCATCGTCGACCTGGCCGTCCGTGCCGTGGCCGGTCTCGGCGTCGTGGTTGCCGCCGTTCTAGGCGCCGTTCTCGGGCGGAACGAGCCCAAGCTCTTGCAGGATCGCGGCGCGATACATGTTGTGCGCCGCCCTCGCCAGCGGGTACAAGTTGGAGACGTCGGCCGTCAAGATCATGAAGTCCTGACTCCTCTTCTTGACGGCGGCTTTCTTCTGCTCGAGGTTGATCTTGACGTCGGCCTTCTGCATCAAGGTCGCCCACCTTGCGTTGTTCTCCTCGCGCCTCAAGCTCGAGTTGGAGCAAACATTGGCGAGGACCTTGTCGATGGACGACTGCACTCTGTCCGTCTTTGCCGCCGCTGCCAAGGCCGCTTTCGCCTTCTTGTTCCCGATTGGCCGCCCCTCCGAGTTTTGGGGATCGGTGTTGAGGTCGGCGCGACCGTTCTTGTTCAAAGTCCGCGCGGTGCGCCTTCCATTTCTCACAATTTTGGAGAAGCTTGTAGCAATGCATCAACTTGAAATCTTTCTCCTTGTTGATGGATTTGTACAACACAAGGGCGTCCATGACCTACAACAAAGCAAGCCGACGACGATCAGAATTGTACTTAAGCAACAAAACAACAAGGGGATCGCAAGCCGGCAGTCACCTGATCCGCCGGGCCCTTCCCGCTCTCCTTCCGGTCGACGATGTTCTCGTGGCAGCCGTGAAACTTGTTGACGAGCCGTTGGACGATGCGCCACCTATGCTCGATGGCGCCTTGGCCGCGCACCATGCTCACCTTGTAGAAGTCCTTGGTGAACCGGCGCTCGTCGAACTCGTCCTTGATCCGGGACCAGTAGGCGGTGCTCGACTGGTTTGTGCCGGTGATCTCGCCGGTAGTAGTGGCCTTCCATGATTCGACCATGCACTCGTCTTCCTTGGTCGTCCAAATTATGCCGCGGCTGCCCTTCTTCTTCTTCGCCGCCTGCTCGCCGACCACAGCGGCGGTCACCACCCCCTCCTCCTCGACCTCGTCGTCGTCCTCGTCGTCGTCCTCGTAGTATTCCTCATCCTCATCGAACCCATCGTCGTCATCCTCCGCCCGGGCGTTGTCGTTGATGATGTCGTCCATGATATGGGCGGTCTCCTACACACAAGGAGCAAGGCCGGTAGCCACGACTCGCCTATGCACACGTCTATTGTACATGCCATGGCTACAAAACGCGGGTTCATACCTGCATGAGCTCCGGGGCGTCGGGAGTCATTCCGTCGATCACATGGGAGGCGCCCGCGTCGAATGAAAGGCTCTGACCGGCGGCCGTTTGGACGGCGGGATCTCTCCGCATCGCCGGCGAATTCAGATCGACGGGGTGGTTTAGATCCAGGCCACAAGAAGGGAAGATGACGTTGGGGTCGAAGCCGCCGTGATGCTGACTGTCGCCGTACTCAGGGGAGAACCTGGTGCGAGGCGTGGCGGCGGCGCTGTCGGCGAAGAAGAAGGAATTCGACGGCGAGCCGCCGACCTTGCATCGTAGAGTGGCGCTGCTCTCTTGGCTTCCTCCCAAGACGAATGCTTGGTTCAAGGTGGCGACGGTCTTGTTCATGGCGGCGATCTTCCTTGCCGTCAATGGCGCCGCCGTGCCGAGCCGTTTCCTCTCATTCTGCTTCACGCGGCGCCCGGCACGGCTCTGCGTGTCCAATCGGCGCCGGAGTACGTCGAGGTCCAATCCTCCTGCCTCATCGCCTCCGGCTTCTCCCTTGGGGGGGGGGGGGGGGGGGGGGGTCTTGCGCTTAACGCCCAGCGTCTTCCCCGCCACCTTCGTCCCCGCCGCCTTCGTCTTCGCTGCCCCCTTGGGTGCCGGCGGCGCCATGGAGCCGGCGCGGCGCGAGGGTTTTTCTTTTGGCGGGAGAGATGGCGGGGAAATACGATTTTTGTGGACGAATTGGGGGAAGCCGGCACTTATTGCGATCGCCGTCTCACTGCCAAGCATGGCCCGCGCGTCGGAGGCCGACGTGGCGTCGCGTTTCCTTCCGTCCGGGGCCGCCCCAAGCCTCCCCAAGTTGAGGGCGTGGGCTGGGCGTGCCGGACACAAAACTGGGCCGCGCCGGACCGAATTCGCGTTTGGGCGCCGCGAGTGGGGGCGATTTTGTGTCCGGCACGCCCAAAGGCGTTTGGGCGGCCGTTTGGGCGCCCCGACTGGAGATGCTCTTAATACAAGTGGCTCATGGCAAAGTTTATGTTGCTTTTTTTTGTGGGGGCAAATAGCAAAGTTTCAGCATAAACTTTGTCTCGGTATCCTTTGATTTTCTACATGCTCATGTGCCGCGCTCCCAATAGACAAAAAAAAAAACCTTGCTTATGTGTAGCAGTGCATGGCAATGTGCTTAATTAGCAGAAGATGCCATGGAGAGGGGGACAGGGTGACACTCACTCACTCACTCTCCCTAGCTTTGATGCGTGTAGTCTTTGGAGGAAAGGATCAATAGGCAGAGGCATGCAGGGACCCCGGCCTCGACAGTCGACACTGTGATGAGGAGCAAAATCGAGGTCAAAACCTACAAAAGTCCAAGCAGGAGACTACGTTCGATTAAAGCGCTTTCGTTTGCAATTCGAATTGTATTAGGCGGCTTTGGTTAGCGTCGGAATTGTTTTACGGTTGCTTTGGCACCTTCTGATCGAGTATGTTCGTAGATTGCAAGCGACGTCGTCCTCACACGTTTGGCCATTCCCGTTGCCCGGGTCAATGGCGAAGCTCGTCTCTCCCAACTCAGCATTTTTTTGGGGTAGATTTTGCTCTTACCATACCATATGGCCGGGTAGGGTGTGTGTTTACTTAGAGGTGAGGTGTGTCGAGCAGAATTCAAATGTAATGGCGCATTCAAATTCGCTGGTATAGTAACATGCAAAAAAAATTGTTTAGTTGCACCGTAGGAAAAACAAGAAACTTTTCTGAATGAATCTATGTACTACGGTTGTCATATGAACAATGCAGATTTTCCGTAAGTTTGGAACTGAATCCGGCGCACCGTCTTGGCATCGAACACGAAGGCGTCGCCGGCGGTCTCAGCGGCGAGGAGATGGAGACCGAGGAGTTCCGGCACCCGCGTCTCCTCCACCTTGGCGGTGAGCGCCACGCAGGCCATGGCGGCGAGCCGCGCCATCCACGGCTGGTCCCCAAGCTGCAGCGCGCCGCCGCCCAGGAATCACCGATCGACGTACGCCGTGGCGAGGCCAGCCTCGCCGTCGCGCGCGTCGCCCACCCGACCGCCGCATTACACCCATATTGCCGCCATGCCGGTCGCCGTCCTCCTCTTTCCCCTGAGAACTTATTTTATCAATAAACCATCTTAAACAAGCATGTGATACTTGAATGTAGATGAAAGCCTTTATACTAGTCGCCGTCCACCCGCGCCACCTCCTCTTTTCCACTTATTTTTGTTAACGCCGTTGTATTTTACGTTCGTATCTGTATATGCAAATCCAGACATGGTGTTGTTTGTTTACAGTACTAGACCTGAATAGGGTTCTTAGAGCATCTCTAGCAGAAAATACAAGAGTTCTGCTCACAAGTTTTCACAATACGAATACAAAGATCTCTTCGCATTCGATAACGTCTACAGAAGAGATGAGGCGGGTAGGTGGATACCGATGGCTGAGAACTCGGTTGCGCGGAACGCAAAGACGGCCAACTGTCGAATCTCGACGCTTCCTCTTCTTGTCATCTCCGTTTTTTTACCGCGAGCATCAAGAGGAGGTTCTCAACGTCGTCGTCATTAATCGATACTTCTATTTCGGAATTATCTGACGAGTACGAGTCCCAATCAAAATCCATCTAAAAATTAAACGCGTTAAACTAAATATAGCCCGATTTTCCTTCGACGCGGATGAACTACAAATTAAAAGAGATTTACCTTTCGGTCGGAGGAGAATGTGCCTTCTTTCCCACTGACGGGTGAAAGCAAATCCGACGCCCCCTTTCCCCCATTGACATGCGGGGTAATTAGGGCAGTCGTCGGGCGAAGAGGCTGCGACGGCGAACACCGCGCCTCAATCACGTCTGTAGAGGGCCCTTCCGACCACCGTGGGGCCTTGAATCAAGCTCCGCGACGGATCCATGATGGTGGCCAAGTTGGGACGGAAGGGAACAACCACCCGCGAGCTCCAAAAGGGGTGGGTAAATACCGACGGCCGTCGGGGGAGCTAGTCGTCGGTGCAGAGGAAATCGACGACATGATGCGACATCAGCGGTGGAATGGAGGGCGCGAGCTGAAACTTCCGCCCCGACAAAGTTTCGGAGGGATTGGGGAAACTGAATAAGAGCCCACGAAAATTAGACATAGTGACGCTTGGGGGGGGGGGGGGGGTGAATTTCCCGCTCCCCCTAAAAATATTCCGGACAAGTCCGTGTTCCGGGACATGTGCCTGTCATTTTTTCGCCCCAGAACGTAGAAACGACGGTTCTGTACGTTTACCGGTATCTTTTGGAGATGCTCTTACGATTGGCCAACTAGTTTTATGGCAATGTGCTCAGCATTCGTTTCTCCGACAATTCGTCCAATTTGTCGCATGAAAGAAATCCTTGGTGTTGGGTAGGTCTAACTTTGTGTCACTTGATCAGGTGGTAGTTGTGGATTCAGAGGCATATACATTGATGACGAGGTGATCAAGAAAGCAGAGGCCATGGCGAGGTCAGGACTGATTAGAGATCAACGCTCAGGAGGACAGCTTTGTGTTCACCGTGGAGACGACGGGCGCCATCACAGCCTATGAGTTGATTATGAATGCTATCACCGTCTTGAGGCAGAAGTTGGATGATGTTCGCCTGCAAGACGATGATGCCGATCTTGGAGAGCTTGGTCCCACCTCGTCTGAGGCTAAGAAAAACCAAGTTTGGTTGACGTGAGACCTATTTTGAATCTTGAAATGGTTATCCCAAGTACCAAGTTTCTAATTATCTTCTGCCCCGTCTGTTTGTGTGTTGGAACTCTTTAGGCGCCCCCAAATTAAGAAAAACTGTGGACATACAAGACACGAGTAGGGATGTAAATGGTCACATATATGGCGCCACATAGTCCCACTTATTTCGGCCTACAATTTAAAACGTTATTTGGCTTTGTGGAAAAATGAAGTGTGAAAGCATTTATATAGGATTATACGGCGTCATTAACGTGTCCATTTACATCCCTAGACACGAGCTAGCTCCACTGTTGATCGAATGAAAGCCGGCCAGGACTAGCTCTTGGTGACATCGATTTAGTAGAAATCCACCTCGGTCAGAATTCACAAAACTCGCCCCGACGGTGGTCGAACTGGGGTCACAAGTATGCGCTATAGCGACCCTTACCACTAGGCTATTGCCTAGTTCTCACTGTTGAAGGCTTGGATCACTGGTAATGTTGTCTACTATGATTGCTTTGGTTTCCAGATTGATTGGCGGATACGGCGTTGTTGGCTTGAATGCAGAGTTATTTATAGGTCTCCCCAGATTCATACGTACGCTGAAACGCATTGCTTTGTTGGGATTAATGTAAGTAGTACCAGCTTCTTAGTTGAATGCTGTACGACTGTACTGTGCTCCAATCGATCCGTCGATCGATCCATGGTTTGTTTGTTAGATTGGCAGATGTGCTGCTGAAAACGATGCCTGGATCTGTTGTAGGAGTAGTACCTTTGGCTTGATGGACGGACGTACCGTAAGATTTGGTGATTACTCCCAGTTAATGCTCGTGTCTCCTCTTCTCTAGGGTTTAGTAGGATCACTCTAGGGATCAGTAGTATTTCCTTCTGCTGATCGTGCTCGTATCCTGGCACCTACGCTACGAACGGTATAGCTGGCTGGAGGTCTCTACGCATCTACGGATTGAATGGAAGTGTCGCAGAGATTGTTTTTGTTTAGCTTCGTGTACTTACGTTCCATGGTTTCCGGTGGCTGTCCTGTTCGCTTGTGAAGCCAGTAGCTAGCCTTGCTCATTGGTTCTTGAACCTCGTTTTGCTGTTCGTTTTTGTTGCCGCCTTCTTTTCCAGCGTAGGTTTCTTATGTTGTTATTTGTACGGAGCGCCATTGTTGTGCTAGCCGCCCAGCCATGCCGCGGGTCACGAGTGGTGAGTTTTTGCGCGCCTTAACATCTTGTTTTGGGGGCATTAACATATACAAAATATAAAACTTTCTAACTTTTTTTACCGTCCTTATTCGTACGTATGTAGACATTTTTAGTGTGTTGATTCACTCATTTCAACGACCTTTTTGCAGACAAATAGATCTCTTGTTTTCCTGCACCGAAACTGTAGAGGCCCGGTTGCTGTAAAAGAAAAAACTGTAGGTCTGATAGGATAGGACGCCTGAGGTCGGTGGACTGAGATCCCATGCCCCGCGTGAGGCAGGGCACAGCGTGACCTGAGGCACTCCATCCACCGTCCATCCAAATCCAACGGACTACAACTAGTCAACGACTTATGGCACTGGTTTTGCTCGTTTGCTTCATCTTTCTCACGCGAGCGACGCAACAGACGGCGGGATCTCAGTCCGTCCAAGATTCCTGTGAGCCCAACCCACCGTCCCAGACAACACCTACTGAGTGACAAGGGATGAGCCCCGCCGTGGCGGCGAGGAAGAGGTTCGGCGGCGTCGGCTTCGCGCTCGGCTGCGGCTGCAAGGACCCCAAGGCCGTCGCCGTGGCGGCGGCAGTGGCCGCCTCGTCGCCGCGCTCCGGCACAGAGGCGTCCACGGCCACCACGGCCACGTCGCGCGGGGCTAGGGCGCGGCCGTCCTGGTCGGCGTCCATCGGCACGCTCACCGTGCCCTCCGCGTCCTCCTCCTTCCTCTGGGAGGACGCCGAGGCCGACGGCGGTGAGGAGGTCGAGTGCAAGCGAGCCAGCTCCGCGACCACGCCCAGCTTCTCCGGCCTGCTGCGCGAGCTCCGCGAGCTCGAGCAGAGCGGCAAGTCCTGCGCCGCCGCGCGGAAGAGCCCCGCGAGAAATTACCTGTCGCCGCCTCCTCCTCCACCGACAAGGTGGGAGTGGCTGCAATTTGGATAGTTTCTGTAGCATTTGCAATGTACTGTGGCATCGTTATGTGTAGCACCTGATCTTGTAGTGTAGCAACTGATCTGGTAGTGCACAAGTCTTTGAATGTAATGAATTGTGATGGAAATCCTGACTCAAATGTATCTGAATATCTTCAGTTTATTTGGTTGAATCTGGGCAGCAATTTGGCACCAGAATGGTACTCAATTTTATCTGAATAGTCATACTGAATTTTGGCAGCACTTTGCCTGCATTTTGGCTTCAGTTTGTTGAAAATTGACAGGGAAATAAATAAATAGAAACAATATGAACCGGCAGTGAGTGAGACACATAGTTTTGACTGATCTAGCAGTACATAGTTCTGATTCTTTTTGCACAACCTAGTTCTGGCACATTTTCACACATAGTTGTAGCACATTGTCACACATAGCTTACAAAAATAATTCTGGGACATTCTTAACATACGAACAGCTCAAACTACTACCTGGGACATTCGCACAGGCTCTGTCACTACCTGGGACATTGGAATGGTTTGAGATCTTCCAAACTTTGAGCATTAGTAACTCAAATTTGTCAACAACAATCTGTTCTTACATAATCCTTGAAGTACATAAATTAGGCCAATCTACTTGTACACTTAGGCCACGAAAGACTATAGTCAGCCCCCAAAATCCAAAATACTATAGTCATCTTTGTCCAAAATACTAGTCAAAATGTCCAAAATACTATCTAACAAGCTTGTACATGTTAGAACAGATCTTCATCATAAACACCACCAGGGGGAGCCATCAACAGTTGTGTGTAACTGATGACCGTGTTGCTCTCTTGAACCTCCACATTTGCTTGAGGCTGTACACCATCATCCTTCTCCACTCTTACTTGAGGTTGTGCACCATCATTTTTCTTTTGTTGCTGCCATGAAAATTCGAGTATTTAGTCTAGGAATGAGTGGTAACAATATATCATGTATAGATGGGAACATACCTTTGCTGCTTTTTTTAGTTAGTTTGCGCCCCTTGAGTAACTTATCAAGCCAACCTCTCTTTCTCCTGAATTTTTTTGATTGAACCTCTTTTTTCTTGAACTTTGCGGCAAGAAACTCACTAGTTAGTTGCACATTTGGGTCAACATTTTCTTGGTCATCACATGGCTTGTTCGTAGCATTCATGGTTGCATTGAGTTTCTCATCTAGTTGTGGGCTAACACAATCAAGTGCATCTTCTAAAATCAAACGACACTCTGGAGAGTTGGCTACTTTAGCTGCCATAGTGTGAAACTTGTGAGACACACCCCTGTACCAAAATTGGGCTTCAAACTTTGGATTCTCTACCACATTCCTTCCATGTCTATCTTGTATGCTTCCATTGCGTGCTTCTCTAGTCCATCTCTTTAAGACATAATGTGTTGGTAATGTCTTTATATTCATCAAGTCAAGAACTTTGAGACCATGTCCACACAATATTCCTGTCCTATTGAACATTCCACAACTACATGAAGCCGTTTTGGTCAAAGGATCACCAATCACTATGCGCTCCTCCTCAAATTCTAAATCACCATGCAAACTCCCAATGGCAACCCCAAATTTGTTATTTCCATCCAACACTCTAGCGCATGCAGCCATGGATCTCTCATATTCACTTTGAAAAGATTCAAAGATAATTGGAGTGTATTCTTTGCTTGCTACCACCAACATAGGTGTGTGCATCATGATTCTTGGCAACTTCTTCCTTTGTTCAAATTCAGATTGCAATTCCTTTGTTCTTTTTACCTCCACCGTCCTCTCAAAATGCATCAAGAACCGAACAATATGAAAATCTGATTTCAAATGGTTTTTCAAAGAATTGTTGAAGCTCTCACTAAGTTGTGTACTTCTCACTCCCAAATTGAACACATCTCTCATATAACATTCAGCCCATTTTTCTTTCAACTTGTAGATACTATCTAACCAAGTTTGCTTGTGCACTTTACTTCTCATATTGTCAAATGCCTCTTCAAACTCTACTTTGTCCTCAAAGCCATACATGCATTCACCAAAATCTGTGATAACATGAGACTCTTCCTCTTCACCTCCTCTTCATCTTTTTCTTCACCCTTCAATGGACATAAATGTTTAACAGCATTTTGCATTATATGAAAGGTGCACAATCCATGATATGATTCCGTGAAGACTTCCTTTATAGCTTTCCCCATTGCCGCATCTTGATCCGTATAAATAGTTCTAGGTTGCCTCCCATTATGTGCAGCCAGAAAAGTCTGAAAAAGCCATTTAAATGAGTCAGATGTTTCATCAAATAGCAAGGCTGCACCAAAAATGGTGGTTTCTCTAAACTGATTGAGTCCAAGAAAAACACCAAATGGCCTATATTCTTTGTTTGTGCCAAATGTTGTATCAAATGTGACAACATCACCAAAGTGTGCATAATCAAGAACCATTTTAGCATCAGCCCAGAATATGTTGGCTATATCTTCCTCACAATCCAGCTGCAAAGAATATTGGAAAGATGGGTTCTCAATCATTTTGTCATGAAAATACTTCAACATACTACCAGCTTGACCGAAAGCCAACTCTCTTTGCCGCTTGCTTCGCAAATAATTCTTTTGATCACGACAAGTGTAGCCGAGATTAAATGGGCCATTAACTCGACGACAGGCAAGCTCATGTGCAGCTTTGGGCATGATTCCAGAATCCTCGGCAGCTTCTATTTCAAAAGCTTGTACTTCAGAAATCTTCCTTTGTGATGCCATCAAGTGACATGTTTGTGGCAATTGAAGGTAATGATTATGTTCGAACACAACATCTGTGACTTCGTAATTCATTGCCACTCGATCGAGTGATATAATCATGCGAGTTTTGTAATTTGTTCTTGTTTCAGCTCTAACACGCTTTGGCTCATGATCGATTGTTATCCCTTTCTTTCTTATACCCTCATTGGAACAAACAAATTTGCATGAAGTCACTTGACCATCCATCTTCCTTACATGTTTGTTTCTCTTCCTCACATCAAACCCAACACGGCCTCCATATGCAACCCAAAATAGCCAAGCTTCATCCGCTTTTCTAAACCTCATGCCAATTTGAGGCATCCCCTTGTCAATTTCCCCCATTGCAGGACACTTGCAAATGCACAACACTCACAATTGCATAACACACTAATCGGCAAGAATTCTGTAAAATAAGACAAGAAACACACCAATCAAACCTCAGATTAATGCATGACAATGGAGGCAATATAGGCTAAAGAAACACACAACCAGAAATTTTTCCAGCACTATTTTCAGTATTGAAGTAACACTCGAATGACATAGCTAATTTTCAGTACTAAACTAACAAGCAAGCACAATTTTCAGTTTCGAAATATACATATAGAGAGGACGCATTGGGGACGGACAGAGGACGGACAGGGCATAACCTGCTCTGTGCTGGACTGGTCGCAGGGGTCGCAGGGGAGAAGTGAGGAGGAGTCGCGGGAGGGCGGACGCGGTCGTCGGAGCTGAGGGCTCGTCGGAGCTCGTCGGAACGGGGCGGGGATGCGCGGGGCGGCGGGGATTCCCGGCGCCAATTATCCACTGGCCGCCGCCGGAGAACCCTTGGCGCCCTTCCCCACGGCGGCGACGGAGTCCCGCGGCGACGGAGTCCCGAGGCGACGGCGACGGAGTCCCGCCCTCCACAGCAATTCCCGCGCGGAGTCCGCTTCGTTTTCCCGCGGTTTAGCTGCATCGTGCGAGAGAAACAGAGGAAACGAATCGAGCGCCCAAGTCCTAATTTCCGTTGACTCGCTGCAGGCCGTCGGATGGCGAGTGGATGATGGATCCTGGGCCTCAGGGCACGCTGTGTCCTGCCTTGACGGGGGCACTGGATCTCAGTCCGAGGTCGGTACAGTTGTAAGTAACCTTCGTTAATTGTGATGATGATAGATCAGCTGATAGCTAGCCCATTAATTAGAAAAGAGTGAAACGCACCAGAGGTCACGAAGTTGCACGAAAAGAAAGGATTGGTCACCAAGTTGGAAAGCCTCAATTCTGGGTCACGAACTTGTGGAGTAGGCAATCTTTGGTCATTCCGTCACGACGGACGTTAAGTTGCTGACGTGGCGGACTTTTTTTACAAATATCCCCTTAGAATTTTGTTTCTTCCAATTATTAGGTCCTTTTTTATTTATTTTTTCCTCTTTGTTAACAAATCCCCTTTGCGTGCGTTCGATTCGTGCAGCGTCTCCTCACGGACGCGTCCCGGAACGAGGAGAGGGGCCTCGGCTACGACGCCGAAGTCCGGTGGAAACCACGGCGCTTTTTGGCAAGTTTAGGCCCCAGTCCTCACCGGCAAAGATCACACCTCACTCTCTGCTTTCTCTCTACATCTATAGTCTAGCACACGCACCTGCTCTCGACGAGGGTAGCGATGGCTCGGTGGTGGGTCTGTGGACTCCTCTCGCTCCTGACGGTGGTTGCGGCGGAGGCCGCTGCGGAGGGGAATGCGTTGCCGCTGATTCAGCTGCCGACACAGAAGGGGAATGACGCGGCTGCCACCCCTGCCTCTGTCTCGTCGGCGGCGGCGGAGGAGGAAGGGGTCACGAAGTGGGCCGTGCTCGTTGAGGGCGACAGCGAGGAGCTCGTCCAGAGGAGCCTGGCCAGGCGCTCGCCCATGAGCCATGCGTGCTAGCTAGCTGCCGTTCCTTCCTCGAGCGGCCGTGCGTGCTCCGGCCAGGCGTGGGCGAGCTCCGGCCAGCGCGGGCGCGGGCACGGACGAGCTCCGGCCAGCCGCGGGCCCGGGCGAGCTCCAGCCAGCGCCGGCGGCGGCCAGGGACGGGCGGCAGGCCACGCGCCCAAGGGACGCGGCAGGAGGTCGGGGCGGCCGGCGGCGGCCAGTGATGCGGCTCCGGTGCGGGGTCGGGTGGCCGACGGCGGCCAGAGAGGTTTGGTCGGCGAGGTCAGGGCGGATGGCGGCCTGCGACGGCCAGGGAGGTCGGGTGGCGAGGTAAGGGCGGCCGGCGGCGAGATCGAGCTAAAGCCTTCGCCGGCAAATTTTTGGGCAAAAATAAATATCGAGAAGGGCCTAACAATTAAGACAAACAAAATTTCAAGATTTTTTTTGTAAAAAACAGTGCGCCATGTCAGCAACTTAACGTCCGTCGAGACGGAATGACCAAAGATTGACTACTCCACAAGTTCGTGACCCAGAATTGAGGTTTTCCAACTTAGTGATCAATCCTTTCTTTTTGTGCAACTTCGTGACCTCTGGTGCGTTTCACTCATTAGAAAATATAAGCTGATTTTACAGTATCGGTCTACTACTGGAGCATCTGTTTTTGGATCCTCTCAAACGCAATCAATCGGTGGCATTTAATTAGTACTCCCTAGCAAGTGTCGGAAGATATATGAATGCGAGAATCCGGTCGCATTAGAGGTATTGATTCCTCTAGGTACGGATGTTGGGTGTTGCAGTTTTCTTCTCTCCCGTCATCCCGTGCGCTTTCTAAACAGGAAGAACCCTATACCACATCGCAACTGTTTCGGTTACCGAGTCCGAGAGCAAGGAAAGATGCACACTAATCATTACGTGTACCCCGTTACTGGCAAACAGAGTAACCTGGGTATGATGGATGATTTACATCGATCTCATCAAAGTTAGTTAGGATTTTCTCCAACGGGGCCGACGCGGACGCGCGTTTTATCGTGTTTTGTCCGTTTGGGTCGGCAAACGGATAGCAGTCCGGACCATATCCGCCCCTCCCTGGTCACTACACCCAACGGGCCGACGCATCCAGTCCAGCCAACAATTTTCCCCCCAAATATCTTTTATTAATAATAATAATTTGAGGATTACATTGGGAAATTTGAGAATTACATTGGGAAATTCAAAATAAACAAGGACCTAATCTGCGGCCTTGAGATCACGGGACGTTCGACGGCGATCTATCTCCCTACCCCAATTCTAAACTAAAAACTAACATAAATTAATAACCGACCACCGGAGCTTGGTCGCTCATGACCGGCAAGGGGGAAGATCAATGAGGAGCTACGGCCTTGAGAAACGTCCAGTCGCGAGCCCGTTCGGACACGGACTTGCTGGTTCTTCCTTCGCCATGGCCGGGGCCTCCTCCTTGCTTCATTACTTGCTACGAAACACGTAGCACCGCCGGCTTGTTAACAAAATTGGCCGCACATAGGCGACGCCGCCGGCGGGGGTATGACATCAGTGTGAGCTCCTCTGGCCACCGCTTCGGCGGCCGCCTGGGCATCGCGCTGCCGTTTGCGCCTTGCTGTGGGCCCGCGCTCGCAGCTGCGCGACGCGCTTGCTCCGGACATGAAAGCAGCATTTCGCTGCGCGTTCATCTGCATGTGGCATGCCTCCGCCGCCTCCTCCGTGGACACGTGGACTATGCCGCCCACGCCGATGGGCGGCTCGGGCGACGCGTTGCCCGCCGCGACGCCAGCGACGTAGGCTTCCTCCTCGGGGTCGTAGATGTCATCGTAGGCATCCTGCAGCGCCCGCCTCGCCTGATCCGGCAGTTGCGGCCGAGGAGGCTGCGGAATCATGCTGGCCCACGCCGGACTCGTCACCATCAGACGAGAAAAGTTGCCGCTATGGCGCCCGCGCGCGCTTATACGCGCTCGCTCGACCTGGTCCACGAGATGTTGTGGCGGTGACGGCGGATCCATTCCGTCGCGTGGATCTGTGGTTGGAGTTGGTGGCCGCCGTGGCTGGGGGGAGAGCTAGGGTTTGTGCTATAGAGCTTGGCTGGCCGGAGCACATTTAAAGAGTTCCACCGCTCCACCGGGTAGGTGGCCGTTGTAGTGCCTGACACGCGGGTCAGGAGTGGACATGGGAGGACGCAGGAGATGTCCGCGCGTGTCCGTTTTTGACGCAAACGGGACCCAATTTTAGGCCGAGTTTGGGTCGCGGAAGACAGAAAAACGGACAACGATCCGTTTGCGTCGACGCATTTGGTATTGGTTTTCGCCCAAACGGACAAAAACGGACGCGTGCGGACCGTCGGGCCCGTTGGAGACATCCTTGCACCTTCAGCATGCAGGCATGCAAGCACAAGCTCAGAAGAGGCGAGGAGGAGGAGACCAATGGTGGAACTTGGATTGACAGATCGGTGCGCCCAATTCAAGGCTCATCATCCTGCTCCACCTCCACCACGACCACACTCGATCGAATCCACCACCCTTCCATCCATCCATCGTCTTTGCTTTCACACACGCAAAGCCTGTGTGCGATGCGTGACGTGCCATGGCATTTGACCCTACCACATTTATTCAATTCAACCAAACATATATTCTTCTTTTGTTTCATCAATTAATTCATTTGCGCTTGCGTTTGTATGCACAGGAGAAGAATGTCCTGCCATGTTTCCAGCAGATTATTGAAAGCTACGGCTGCAACAGGCGCTCCTTCCATGTGGTTGTCTTGTTATTCAATGCGGAGCTGGGCCACGTATGGGACAGACAAAATAACTGTGGTGATTAATGATAGGTTCATATGCTACTGTTAACTTTTTTATTTGCATACACTTGTTTTAACTCTATCGATAATATTGTTTTGCAGTGATCCCAATTCATATCATCTCCTTCCCCGCGCTCGCGGTCCTCCGGGATCGCCGTGTGCGGGTCCTCCCCTCTGGATCTGGTGGCGGCGGATCCAGTTGACAACTTTGAAGCTGATGGTGATGGTGCAAGGCGATGCTGCCGGTGGAGCAGGATGGAGGCCCTTCGGGGTTCGAGGTCCGACGGCTTCCCGTCCGCTAGGGGGCTTCTTCCGATCCAAGGCATGAGGGAAGATGCAGCGGCGGCGCGTTATCGGCATGTTCTTCTCCTCGCCGGCGACATCGAGATGCAGAAGGACTTGATTGTAATTTCTATCTTTGTGGTGTTCTTTTCTGCTTACTTGCTGTAATCACCTGATGTTTCATCGCAAAAAAAAAAGCCTATGCAAATAAAAGTCTAACTTTTGACGGAACGAAACTGGTCTCGTCGCTAGAGGCTTGGATCCTTACCAACCTAATTCACGCATGTTATGAATACCTCTTATGAGTCTCGGATAAGTCGAATCGTTTGTAAACCCCCGGGCGTTTGTAACCTCGAATGGAATAGTGATAGTTTGCTCGCTGACGCACCTGGTATTTTACCCCTCCAAATCGTTAAAATCTCGTGTCACCTATGTTAGTCTTGTTTTTTGAGTGAAGATTTTTGGCCCCCTTAGTTCTAGTGCTCTCTCCGGTTTAAAAAATTTGAAAATCATATTTGGGAGTTTCAAAAAATACTAAAAAAAAATAGGGTGTAGTCAATAGTATATACCAAGAACGGGTAAAATATCAACATAAAAAACTTTGTATTCTGAGCTACACAAAAATAACAAAAGTATGTATCTAACTATGCATATTTTCAAATCTCCAAGTTTTTCTAGAATTTTTTGTTTTTGTATAGCTCCGAATACGAAGCATTTGAAGTTGATATTTTACACGCTCATGGGATATACTATTGGCTACAGCCAGAATTTTTTTCAAACTCACAAATATGATTTTCGTATTTTTTTAAAGCGTAGGAAGCACATGAACTGCGTATTATTGTTCATCGTTTAGTTCCTATCGTCTATAGCAGATACGACATGTCATGTCTATGAGAGCCACATAGTTTGCAAAATTCAAACACAACATTTAAGAACACATCCCATTCTCATGAACAACAGATACTGCTATCAAAATTTACAATACTCAGCTAATGTAGTGTACTTGTTATTTAATGAAGTGCATGATACACGCACGGTGGTGGCAAGCTAGGCGCTCGAACCCGTTTCTCCATTGCTGCCGCCATCATTGAGTCTTGCTAGTGGTTCACATCTTGCGGATGACCAGTTGTAATGCTAGTTCATCAATTAATCCAGGGGAAATACATACATATGAGCAACTTGGACTCTGCGTATGATGGCTTTCAATGTCTGTCTCCGTCCCCGTACGTACTGTAGATGTAAATGCTCAGATAAACCAGCTCGAGTGCCTTGATGTTGTACATCTGGTTCTGCTGCACGACTCATCCCATCCAATCTGCGTGACTGTGCATGCATTGTGCATCACATATACATGCTACTTGTTCTCATGGGAATTTTATTGCTCCTACCAAGAAGAAGATCATGTTGCCGCACTCAGGTCCTACTTGGATTGTAAGAATTTCATAGGATTTTAATAGTATTCCAATCCTTAGATTTTTTTTTCCTATGAACTGCCTTTGAATCAAAGGAATGATACACCCGAGGTCTTCAACCTCGCCGTCCTCACGCGACGGAACGAGATGACGGAGGCGCAGCGGCTCCTCCCCGAGAAGCCGTCGACAACTGGGCCGTCTGGACCGAGCGGTTCCGAAACGAGCGCAACGCTGAGCTCGCACGGTACGACGGCGCGATGAGGCCGACATGGTACAACGCCTGAGTCCGGCACTTCTGGTGGGATGCCACGCAGAACACGGTGGCCAACGCCATTGCGGTTGCTCGGGCGCACGCTGAAACTGGGAGCGACATCCCGTTTCGGCTGATGCCACCGGAGCGGCGCGTCGTTCCCAGAGCGCAGGCAGACACCTGCCACCGGGTGAATGAGGAGCGCCGCTCCCCACCACGCAAAGGAGGTGGATGTGGCGTCATCATCCGCGACGCGCCACGACGTGACCCGGTGATCCGGGACTTCGGTCCGCCAAGGCGTGACGTCACTGCTAGGCTACCTCCCCGCGGCCGCATGTACGTTCGCCGTCCTAAGCCACTCCCGGTGGAAGTTGTGCCCGCGGGGTACCATGTGTCGTTGTAACAGCCCGAAGTTTGAGAACCTAAAAACCTGTGTATTTTTTCCACTTTTGTGAACATTGCATCATGGCATCCATTTCATCTTGTTGTTGCTAGGGAATTGTTGCTAGGGAATTGTTGTTGTTGCTAGGGATTTGTGGTGGATTTGGCAACATTCAAAAACCCAATTGCCAAACTTGCTTCAACCAATTTCAAAACAACGAAGGCACTCAATCTTGCAAGATAAATTTACTTCGACATCTACTATTTGTCAAGGAAGTTCCAAGAGCTCCAAAATAATATTTTGCACTTGCTCCAAATGGTTGAAGGAGCAACACTTTTGAATTTAGCAAAATGCCCTATCCAACCTCTCTAAACAAAGGTGGTTCAAAACATTTTATTTGGAGGCGCCAATTTTTGTGGAGCTCCCACATGATATAAAAAGGCTACACAAATTATTTCATAATTTTTGAAAAGGTTTTGGTGCCTAAATTAAATCACTGAAGGTGCTGGTTTTAAAAGGTTTTAAAAATAAAAGCTGAAAAGGACCTATCCGTGAGGAACCAGTTTTCTCCAGGGGGTTTTCAGGAAAAGATCGTCTCTCTCCTCTGGCACTGTCGCCACAGCGCGCCTGGCGCCATGCCGCTGCCGTCGCCGCGTGCTCGACCGCGCCAGGGCCCCCCTCTGCCTCTCCTCTGCAAGGGAGACACCCCCACGACCTCACCTGCTCCCCACTCGCTCACCTGCCCCGTTCCCCTCTCGTCTCTCTCTCGCCATGGAGCCGCACCGAGCTCGCCGTCTCCGCCGCCGCGCCGTTGATTGAGAGCTCCCCGGGCAATTCCGAGACCACCACCAGCTTCGCCTCGTCGTCTTCTTCTTCTCCACCCACGGAATCGAGCCGGGCTGGCTTAAATCGCCGTCGCCGCCGAGTTCCTCTCCGACCAAGGCCGCCGTCGCGCCGAGCGAATTCGTCGCCGTAGGCGCAACTCCGGTCCTCCCGAGCCGCAGACGCCACCAGGGTGAGCCACCGAACCTCCCCCGTCCACCTCTAGTTCGCTCGTGCCCCGTATTCTCGCCGTGGAGCAAGGAAGCTCGCCGTCGCCGCTAGTTGTGCTGCGTCGGATAATCCGAGCGAAGAATGACCGGATTTTCCGAAATGTTTCAGTACGATTGGACCTTAGGTCCTTAGTCGATTTTCTTCAACGGCAGAGAAGATCGGATAATCCGATATCAAGAAGTTCGGATTTTCCGGGGAACGCCAGTACGAGGTCGCTCGAGGTCCTTAGCCGAAATTTAGTCTGTTCTTTCAGTCGGATTTTCCGAATGAGGAAATTTCGGATTTTCCGATTTTTGTCCAGCAACCAAAACTGATTCTGTTTCTTCTTTTTCCTTCTAATTTGGCTAAGACTTCCATTGTTGATTAAACATAGATTGTAAAGGACATGAATTAAAAAGAGGGAGAGTAAAATGCAATAACTTTTATTTTGGTCAAATAATTCCAGTGTGGTTTGATTTAACTAATAACCAAGCATAATTAAAAGAGAAAATAAAAGGTAATAACTTGTATTTCCTCGGGACTTCATTAAAATGTGTTCGAGATACCCAATTGTCCGGAAATGTGTGAACAACCCACTAGAATAACTGTCATGCATATTTGATCACCGTACCCGCAATGTACTTCCGGACGCTAGGAGAATCATTAAGATAAATATGGGGTGTTCTCCTCTCTCGTGAGTATTGCTTCTCGCCCCATTTAATTTGGCGGATAGCTAATAATAAGTGGGTGCATTAAAATGTCATATCATCATTCTTGTATGCATTGCACCATTGCCATGTGTTGATTGTTGTTTCTGCTTTCCGGTGTGTTTGCTCTCCGGTAGATCACGAGTCCGGAGTTGAGCATCATTACTCCGACGAGCAGTTTGACTACTCCACTCAACCAGGCAAGCGTAACCCCCCCTCTGAGCATATCTTATCCTATGTTTCCGCAACTATTTTCTCCACTATAATATTGCATGCGGTTCCAAATGTCAATTTTGCTTGGATTAGAGTATCCTATAGTTGCATTAAGATTCCGATGCCAATTACCTGTTTCCCCTCCAATTATCCATAGGATTGTACTGTTGGCCTGAAACAATTAACTATGCAGTGTTGATGCTTAGCCATGCTTAGTTAAAATTCTTAGCGGTCCGGTGGATGTTTCATGGTTGGAAACAGGTGATGAGATGTACAGATGATGGTGGAGAATTTGTGGTGACAGGTAATAAGATGCTTAAAGGTGGGGATGAGAGGCCACTTCGGTATGGTGGTGTTTTGTCTCACTCTCGCCGCCTAGGTGCGAGTTCTTTACCTCTTGAACCAAGAATGAGCGCGCTTCCTTTCGGTGGGGTATATGGAGCCCTCGTCGACCGACTAACTTGAGCGGGACTAGCCAGGATCCTCTAGTTTGAGCTTCCATTTGCGCGTGCGTGATGATGGTGGTATAAACTGGGATGAGGATGGTGGTATCTAGGGAAATGAGTGGCCACGGGGCAGGGTGTTGATGATCCGCTGCTCCGTCCTCACTGATGATCCTGGGTTAGTCTTTAACAAGGTAAAGGTTGTAACCGTTCCCACTCAGCCGGCTTTCCCCGGAAGAGAGCTACGTGTAGGCAATGAGCCGGACGGTACCGAAGGTAAACACAGTGCACCCCTGCAGGGTTAAATCTTTTCGAAAAGCCGTGTTCACGGTTACGGACAACTTGGGAAAGGACGATAAGATCATAGAATAACTTTAACGGAATGATTAAAAACTGGGTACTAGAGGTACCATTTCAAGATTGCAAGGTGAGCTTCCTCGAGGGTGATTCGGGGAGGTGCCTTTGATGAACAGGTACAGTGATGATGGTTGTTGATGAGAAAGGTGATCAAAAGAGAAAAGAGTCACTTCTTACCCCTTTTGAAAATATTCTGAATAGTCGATGCCTTTGAGTTATGTTTTTCATAAATAAAATCAGCTTTATGCAAAACAGCCATATAACTTTGAAAGCTTCATCGAGCTAATGCTCTATTTATAATCTTGCGAGTTCGTCGAACTCAACGTCGTTTGCTTTGTTTCAGAGGAGGACTTCACCGACCCGAAGGTGGGTTCTTTGTGGACGTCGACGAGTAGTCTGGGGTTTCCAGGTGGCAGCTTGGGACATCCCGGAACAGCTGGCGCTTGGATGTTTATCTGTAGGCCTCTTAGGCCATAATTTGGTTCTTATTGTTTAGAACAACTTAATTTGCTTCCGCTTGTTGTAATGTTGGGTCTATGACCTCTGGTTGTCATTTGCTATCTTTCTCTATTATAAGAGTTGAACTATATGATTTGTGTCGTAGAGTCTGTGATGTGCCAGTTGTTCCACAAGTCTTGATCTCTCTATTATGCTTTGATAGTGTGTCTGGTGGTATCGGATAACCGGAGACACAGTATCACTGTATAGCAGTCGGGTCGGGGCGCTAAAGTCGTCGCCATTGCGCGACGAATCGCACGACGGCGAGTACCCTGGCTTATGCTGGGCGTTGGTTGTGTCGGCGATAGAGCTGGAGGAGGACTCGCCGGGCTTCATTAAGACCATCGAGCTGACGGCGCAGCAGCAAGCTTCCTCCGGCAGCGGCAGCTGCGGGGATTCCACTTCGCGCTCCGGGCCTCGGGACGCCGCATCCACCTCCCGTGCAGCCTCCTCTCCACGCTTGAGTACGTCGACGACGACGACGACAACGACACCATGGACTAGGATTTCCTCGACTTGGAGTAGGTTAGAGTAGGGACGCCAAGGAGGCTGACTTTGTTTAAATTTCATTCAAACCTTGTAAAATATAACGAACCTTGAATGGAAATTTAAACTTTTTCATATTGCTTGTTTTTTTATCCCATTTGGGGGTGCCGGTGGGGAGGCGACCTAGAAATGGCCGGACACCTGTTCGGCACCACCCAAAGGGTATCCGCTTTGGGTGGTGACCGACCATATTTAGGGGCCGCCAGCCGGTGGAGATGCTCTTAGCCCATTATCCGCCCTCCATATCAGAAACGGCGCACTAGATCGAACCTAAAAAATTGAAATGTTCAGAAAAAATTGAAAAATTCTAATAAATCATTTACATTCTGGGAAAGTTTTCGTGAAGTTGGTACAATACTACTTTATATATATCTCTCGAAATCTCTTTGGTTCTGCGTTTGAACGGACAGCAATGGAGCTACTCCTTGATGAGAGCGACTTGTGTGTATGATTTTGTTCCATGCAGTTGCAGGTCGTCTACTCTACCCTTTTGCAGAGAGAGCTTTGGCAGGGTCACGACTTGTTACACCTTTTTTACATGGGCAAACTCATACTACATGCATACTGTGCCCCGTCACTGCTTGCCTGCTTTGACATGTGGTTTGCGATCATGAGATTGTCTATGAGTATGACGATGATACGCTTGGCTGATCACCCAAATTTAGTCCAAGATCCCACTAGAGCTCTGTTTAGTACAACGCACACCCCAAGTCAATGTGTTAAGACTTGGGTAACCACAAGCAGAGCAAAGAGACTATTTGGTTTGCCACCTGCTCTTGTCCTCTGCTTCTTGTTTGGACTAGCTAGATGGGCATACTCAGACATGTATACCTAGGTAAAAACAATGTGTGTCGGCCGGCGGTGTTTGGAGTATGATTCACTTGTATCTGAATCATATAGCAATTGATCGGGATTCTCTCTCTCTCTTTCTCTCTAGAATATGCTGGCTTCGGCCATGTACTTTGTTTCCTAGTGGAGGGAGTGAGGAGGTAGAGGCGTCGAGCCATGAGTGTGCTGTGTCCACACATAGGTGCGATGGAAGCATGGTCCATGGCATTGGCGTGCACATCAACAAGCAGTCTGGTCCTGCCCTGGGGCTTGGCTGAGTAGTTTCATCTACTCCAGTACAAGGCGCCATGCTTGCATGCATTGCATTGCATAGCATAGGGATTTTTTTTTTTTTGCATGTAGCAGCAGGGCGCGTGAGAGTTGAATGAATCCCATATTATTGTTGCCGCTCCAGTGCCGGCCAGAGGTTCGTTGGTGCATGCCAACTCGAAATACTACTCCTATTTCTTTTCTCTAAGCACTGTTTCCTACTCTTTT
Source organism: Poa pratensis (assembly GCA_947311845.1). Taxonomy (NCBI): domain Eukaryota; kingdom Viridiplantae; phylum Streptophyta; class Magnoliopsida; order Poales; family Poaceae; genus Poa; species Poa pratensis. Next base: position 31,951,573 of record CAMZMU010000097.1, on the reverse strand, counting down.
GCAAGCCAGACCACCGTAGTCCTAGCTAGGCTTCTAGCAACATGCTGTCATGCTCACAGATCCATTGATACAAGGGGAAGGGGGATTCGAGAGGGAAACAGGGGTTCGAGAACGGACGGAAGCAGTCTGGGGATCGGGAGAGAGATTAGTTCCAGGTTCTACACCTCGCTGCCTCTCTGAGGACTTCACACCAACTTCTTATACAAGCAAGGAAACGTGCACGCAGGCACGGAGGCCCAAGGCCCACACCCGACGCGGCCCACAGACATGACATTACCCCCTCCTTAAGGTGCTGCTTGGCAGTCGGGTGCCGGCGACGCAGAGCGGCTTCGTCTTCCCATGTCACCAATGGCGGCTTCGCTCCAGACCACTTGACCTTGATCTTCCGTGTCGAAGTAGTGCCGTGTGGAACGATCGCTGCGTCCAATATTTGCACAGGAAGCACCGGTTCATCAGGTTCATCACTGAAGACATTCAGAGAGGTGAGTACCTGGGTGTTGGGAGGAACTTGAAGTTTCAACTGGGAAACGTGCACCACTGGATGAACTTGACTTGTTGGCGGCAGCTCGAGTTTATACGCGACAGCGCCCACTTTCTTCAACACTTTGTATGGCCCAAAGTATCGGTACGACAGTTTTTGATTGCCCCTGGCGGCGACAGATTGCTGGATGTACGGTTGGAGTTTCAGAAAGACCATGTCCCCAACCTGGAATGAGCGTTCTGATCGTTTCTTGTCAGCGTGATGTTTCATCCGCTGTTGGGCACGCAACAGGTGGTGCTGCATCAGATCAGTCATAGCTGCTCTTTCCTGTAGCCAGCTCTCCAGATCTGTGGATACACAGGTGTTGGCATCAATGCCGAAATGTCGTGGAGGGTGACCATATAGTACTTCAAATGGCGTCTTCCCCAGAGCCATGTGGTAAGTTGTGTTATACCAATATTCGGCAAGAGCTAACCATGCGTACCATTTCTTGGGGCAAGAATGGACAAAACAGCGCAAATAAGCTTCCAGGCACTGGTTGAGACGTTCTTTCTGCCCGTCAGTCTGTGGATGATAGGCTGAGCTCATATGCAATGTGGTGTCAGAGAGTTTGAACAACTCCTGCCAGAGTCGACTGGTGAATATCTTGTCCCGATCCGATATGATCATCTCAGGCAATCCATGCAGCTTATAGACATGATTCATAAATGATGTTGCCACCGTTGAAGCAGTGAACGGGTGACGCAAGGGCACAAAATGGGCATACCTAGTAAATTTGTCGATGACAACCAGTATCACATTATGGTTGTGTGACAGGGGAAGGCCTTCGATAAAATCCATACAGATGATTTTCCAAGCTCCAGTGGGCACAGGCAACGGTTGCAACAATCCAGGAAGTTTAACATGCTCCGGCTTAGCATGCTGACAAACCTGACATCCAGCAACGAAATCCTGTACTGTTTTCTTCAGGTGTGGCCATGAAAAATATTGTTTGATGCGCTGATATGTTGCCTGTACACCAGAGTGTCCCCCAATACCGCTGTTGTGCAAGGCTTGTAGAATATGGTTTTGTGCCAGCCCATTATTGCCCACCCAAATGCGGTCATTCAACCGCAGAATGCCATCACGGAGAGAAAACCCCTTGTCATTGGTACCAGTCAAGCTCAATTCTTGCATCAATGCTTTAGCTTGCTCATCATCTTCATAACCTGCTTGCAACCTGTCAAGCCAAGCTGGTTGAGCAGTAGATGTAGCAATGGTGTTCACTTCATTATGTTGCCGGGATAAGGCATCTGCTACTGTGTTAGAGCTACCCTTCTTATATTGCAGCTTGAACCGTAAACCCATCAGCTTCACGAATGCCTTGTGTTGTAACGAGGTATGCAGTCGTTGGTCAGAGATGTGAAGAAGGCTCTTGTGATCAGTTCTTATGATGAACTCAGCATGCTGTAAATAAGCACGCCACTTCTCAATGGCCAGGAGTATTGCCAAGCACTCTTCTCATACACTGATAGTGCCTGGTTCCGAGGTCCCAACGCCTTACTCAAGAAGGCAATGGGGTGATCCTGCTGCATGAGGACCGCACCAACTCCATTGTGAGAGGCATCTGTTTCCAATACAAACGGCAGTTGAAAATTGGGCAAAGCTAGAACAGGCGCAGAGCATAGTGCTTCCTTCAGTGCGTCAAATGCTGTTTGCTGCGCAGGCCCCCACACAAACAAGACACCTTTCTTAAGTAATTGTGTCAAGGGAAAAGCGATTACGCCATAATTGCGCATGAATTTGCGGTAATATCCTGTGGTGCCCAAGAACTCGCGCAGGCTTTTCAGAGACATCGGTACTGGCCACTCTCGGACTGCAGCTACCTTAGATGAATCAGTAGACACACCAGCTGCACTGATCACATGGCCTAGATACTCCAATTGCTGAAGGGCAAAAGAACACTTGCTTTGCTTGATGAGTAATTGGTTCTCACTTAGCAACTGCAACACCTGACGAATGTGAATGAGATGATCATCCATCGTTCGACTGTAGATAAGGATATCGTCTACAAACACCAGTACATGCTTGCGAAGCAGTGGGGCAAACACTTGATTCATGATACTTTGAAAGGTTGCAGGGGCGTTTGTTAAGCCGAATGGCATTACCAGAAACTCATACAAGCCTTGATGTGTCTGAAAAGCAGTTTTATGCTGTTCCCCATCTGCCAGCCTAATTTGATGGTAACCCGAGCGCAGGTCGAGTTTGGTGAAATAACAAGCTCCGACAGCTCATCCAGCAACTCGTCGATTACTGGTAAGGGGTGCTTATTCTTGACAGTCAGTGTGTTAAGCTGCCTATAATCCACGCAAAAGCGCCACTGACCATCTTTCTTTTTGACCAGAAGAACAGGGGATGCAAATGGGCTGGAACTTCTCCGAATCAAACCATTACACAGCATATCATACACCTGCCTCTCGATCTCGTCCTTCTGCTGAGGACTGTAGCGGTATGGTCTGGTTTTAAAAGGCTGAGCACCAGGTATGAGTGGAATATCATGATCTTGAGCTCGTTTAGGTGGCAGTGTTTTTGGCTCTTGAAACAAATGAGCAAACTCTGTAAGGATGTCTTGGACTTCAGGAGATATGATTGTTTTGGTATGTGCATTATCCTCCTCTGTCAGCGAAGTGATGGTGTCTTGACCAGGTGACTGCACCAACACCATATGCTCCACTGCATTGCACTTCAGTAAGCCTTTGAGTTTTTGCATGCTAACCTCCTTACACTTGGTTTGTTTGCTCTGCACTCCGTGAATTGTGATGCGTTTCTTGTTATGTGTGAAGCGTATCACCTTCTTGCGCCAATGTACCCACATAGGGCTATGGATATCAAGCCAATCTGCCCCAAGAATCATGTCGTAACAACCAATGATCAGAACATGCACTGAATGAGTGAAAGTGTGTCCCTGTACTCCCCACTCGAAATCAGGCACAAAGGAGTTGCATGCACCGGCGACCATCAGCCACGGTAAACTGTCTGTCATCCATAGGTTTGGTCACACATTGGAGCTTCTCTGCCAACTTAGTACTGATGAAAGATGACACACTTCCAGAATCTACCAGTATGAGAATTTGATGCTTACCCACCACCCCTTGCAACCGTATAGTTTGCTTCCTTTGAGCTTCGTTTGCATTATCAGTGGCTGCCAACAAACAAATATCATCAGAGTCAGAATCATGTGTACTGCCCATCTCATCACCCGAAGCATCGTTAATTGGAAGGATTTCCATCAGTTCTTCAATAATGTGCAAAGGTACTTTGTCAGGACATTTGTGAGTCTTGCTCCAACGATCACCACAAGTGAAACATAGCCCTTTCGATCGACGATAAGCCTTCAGTGTGTCGAGCCTATCCTCCCATTTGGACTGCTCTGGCTTTTTTATGGTTCAGTATTAGAAGAATTCCTGTCCTTGCCACTGAACCTCTCTGAGGTGTGACTGTTCCTGGAGCTGAATTTGTTTCCTTCTCTGAACTCAGAACGATGGGGTACATGCTTCTTGGACGTAGCCATGTCCTCTTCCTGCATTAATGCCAACAAACCAGCAGTATCGAGGTCGTGTGGACAATGCAGATGAATAGCAGTGCGAATTTCATCTAGAAGGCCATTGACAAACTCATCTACGAAAAACGCCTCATCTAAAGCAGAATTGTAAAGCAACAGTTGGTTCCTAAGCAATTCGAAGTTCTCTATGTATTCAGCAACACTACCAGTTTGTTTTAATGCACGCAGCTGCCTACGGTAATGCATGTACTTATTTTTGCCAAACTTTTCATGGACCATTCTACACATTTCTCCCCAGTCATCTAGTCTACGGATAGCCTGAATGTTTCGGAGCCAAAGCGCAGCAGTGCCACGAAAATTCAGAGAAGCATATCTAGTTCGTAAACTATCCTGACATGGTAGAGTTCAAAGTAAGTTTCACAATCCTGTTGCCAAACTTTTGGATTCTCCCCATCAAACTTAGGGAAATCCATTTTCGGTGTAGATCCCCTACTACCAGAACCACGGGCACACTCTCTATCATCACCATGAAAATTGAATTCAGTAGGAGCATGAGATTTGCCGTGTGGCGATGTAGTGGTACCTGTGACCGGGGTAGATCGCTGGTTCCCAAGGATACCAGGCGCATCACCCCGGTAGAGTGACGGATCGCGGCGGTCAGTAGACCCGGAGCCCGGAGCTGGTGCAGGTGGGCACACCGCTGCTGCTCCCGACGAAGAAGGCCGCAGGGATCCCAGAAGGTGAAGATCCGCGCCCAATTCGCCACCACTGTCTGACGGCGGTGTCAGCACTTGTTTCAGCGCCGTGCGCATACTCGACTCGATGGCGGTGACCTGCGCGGCGAGGTCGTCGGTACGTTGCTGGCTAGCAGCAACGGCCGAGTTCGTGCCGGCGAGGGTGCCTTGCATCTCGTCGATCTTCGTTTGCATCCCGTTGAGGGAGTCGAGGACCTGCTTCATGTACCCCTCCATGGCGATTCCTTACGCCGTGATTTCGCCCATCGATTCCTTCAATTCCGCCTCGATCTGATGAGCCGTGCGTCGGGGAGCCAGCGTGAAGCCCCTATCTCAACCCAAATCTAAACCAAACCACACGCGGGTGTCTCGATTGAGAGCTTTGCACTGAGTTTCCGTAGAATTTCAGCACCCAATCGTGTAGAAATCCGAGGATTTGGAGGTTCGATCGAGGAATTTTACGAGATTGAGAGGATCGTTGATACGTCTCAAACGTATCTATAATTTTTGATGTTCCATGCTTGTTTTATACCAATTGCTACATGTTTTGCATCTACTTTATATCACTTTTATACATTTTTTAGGACTAACCTATTAACAAGATGCCGAAGTGCCAGTTCCTGTTTTCTGCTGTTTTTGTATTCCAGAAAATCTAGTCTGGAAATATTCTCGGAATTGGACGAAACTACACGGGGGTGCCTATTTTTCCAGAACACACCTGACGGAGTGAAGGAGCAGCAGAGGAGGGCCACCAGGAGGCCACACGCACCTAGGGCGCGGGCCCCCCCTCTGCCGCGCCCTAGGGTGGTGTGGGCCCCTCGGGGGTCCGCAGCCGCCGCCCTTTCGCCTACTTATTCCCCCGACGCGAAAACCCTAAGTACCTGAGCAAAAATCCACGAAAAGATCCAGAGACGCCGCCGTCATCAACCCTAGCTCGGGAGGGTTCAGAACCTCTTCCCGGCACCCTGCCGGAGAGGGAAATCGTCACCGGAGGCTTCTACATCGCCATGCCTGCCTCCGGAGTGATGCGTGAGTAGTTCATCCTTGGACTACGGGTCCATAGCAGTAGCTAGATGGTTGTTTCTCCACTTTGTGCCATCATGTTTAGATCTTGTGAGCTGCCCTACATGATCAAGATCATATTATTGTAATGCTACATGTTGTGTTTGCTGGGATCGATGAATATTGAATATTATGTCAAGTTGATTATCAATCTATCTCATATGTTATTTAAGATCTTGCATGCTTTCCGTTACTCGTAGATGCTTTGGCCAAGTAGATGCTTGTAACTCCAAGAGAGAGTATTTATGCTAGATAGTGGGTTCATGTCTCCGTTTAACCTGGGACAGTGACAGAAAGTTCTAAGGTTGTGGATGTGCTGTTGCCACTAGGGATAACCTAACGATGCTATGTCCACGGGTATATGTGTTTGTTTACATTACGCACTTTACTTAATGCAATTATCCATTGCTTGCAACTTAATACCAACGGGGGACTCGGATGACAACCCGGCGGTGGATTATTAGTCATAGATGCTGTTGGATAACGGTCTATATATTATGTCGTAATGTCCAATTAAATATCATAGTAGTCAACATGTCATGTATATGCATTGTCATGCGCTCACTATTCGTCAATTGCCCAGCTGTAATTTGTTCACCCAACATGTTAGTTATCTTTTATGGAGAGACACCACTAGTGAACTGTGGACCCCGGTCCATTCTTTTACACTGATTAAACAACCACAAACTGCAAACTGTTCCTTTTTCATTCTCTGCAATTTAATACTCATTTTCCACACCATACGTTTAATCCTTTGTTTTCAGCAAGCCAGTGAGATTGACAACCTCACTGTTTCGTTGGGGCAAATTAGTTTGATTGTGTTGTGTGCAGATTCCACGTCAACAGTCCAGACTCCCTGCGACAGCTATTTTTCTGGCGCCGTTGACAACCTTCTGAGGAGTTGCTGCTCCTACTGGTTCGATAACCTTGGTTTCTTTCTGAGGGAAAACTTGCTGCTGACTACATCATACCTTCCTCTTGGGGTCTCCCAACGAACGTGTGTTTCACGTCATCAATCGTTACGTGGAATCTGATACCATATGTCATGCTCACAGATGATTGGAGAGGGAAACAGGGGTTCGAGAATGGACGGAAGCAGTCTGGGGATCGGGAGAGAGATTAGTTCTAGGTTCTACACCTCGCTGCCTCTCTGAGGACTTCACACCAACTTCTTATACAAGCAAGGAAACGTGCACGCAGGCACGGAGGCCCAAGGCCCACACCCGACGCGGCCCACAGAGCCCACAGTGGTACTAGACATGACACATGCATCCCACTACGGCACTTGTTCTCTTGTCCTTTCCCTCCTCTTTTGTTTTTGCCACCTAGTCACACGGCCTCTTTTGTTTAATTCCGTGTAATATATTGTATTTCATAAACTGACTGGAGACTTTTACACATCAGATCAGATGATAACAAGCACATTGCATAAGAGCATATCAAATAATTAAATTTGACATATGCAAACATATTTGAATCGGCGCCATTTTATATTCACTGGGGATTACTCTAAACAATGGTGTTCCAATATCAAGTACCGGCATACACACTTTCTTACATTCTGACTTGCTAGATAATTCTGAGCATGAAAAAATTAGTAAAGAATAATATCATTGTTCTTTAACAATTTCAATAAATATGCATATTTAATCATGCACTAGAAACATCTATGGAGATATTTGTTAGATCATATTATTATGCAGATGTTTACCATGAATACGTACAAATTATATAAATTATCGAATGCAAAAAATTGTTCTAGATAAAGGGGGTCTCTCTGCAGCGAGCATTGCTCTCCTTCATTTGCTTTACAACTAAAATCTGAAAAAATAGTGAAAAAACCATTTTGGCACTTGTTCTCTCTTTCTTTTCCTCTTATTTTGTTGTTGCCACGTACTCATCCTTCCCTCTTCTTTTCTTTTAAAACCTCCCCTTTCCCTTTTCACATTTTCTACTTTAATTTCTTAAATTTTGTCTTGATGGGGCAGCCACATGTGTACAATAACTACCAGATTACACCAAAATTTCTTAACTAGATCACATAGAATTCAGTCCAATTTTTTTTGCTTGTAAACATAAGCTACAAATATAGGGAGTAAGCTATTAGTATATTATATTAACTGTTTCCTTTTCTTATTGAGAGACTCGATCAGTAGAACAACATATGTTTTAACAATTAGTATTGACCAAATATTAGCTTTTGCGTTTTTCCTCGATATAGGGGTGTAGCCGTGTAGGGGCCTGCCCTGAATAAGGCACTGTGTACTTGACATGTAGGCACACCACCACGCTGGTAGGTCAAGATTTTTATTTTGGAGAAAGCAAAGTACTGCCCCCTGTGGCCTGTGCTGTGCCCACTTCTTGCTGCATGCATGCCTATCTTTTTCAGTTTCCCATCTTTCCTCACTTCATCTTCCTCACTAGTCACTTGTTGTCTGTTCCTCCCCCACCACAGGACAAAACAGAAAAAAGCTGCATGGCTCTTTTATTGCGTACCAATTTTGTTAAGTATTTTCTTTTGCTTCTTGCTTGTTTACAAAAACAATGTAGGACCCACCAACAAACTTCTAATGTAGTTACCTATGCCCTAAATGGTGATTGGACTGATTATGCCGCGGAAGCAGGTAATGACAAACGAATGATCTGTGGGGGTCGTTGGAAAGGTTGAGGGAAGCAGCACATGGGAGAGGACTTGTGTGTGTCCTCTAGTCCTCGATCGTCTTAGCTAGGGCATGGAAGCACTTCTGTTTCAGACATGCGCCTTGTCACTGACAAGTAGGTTCTGCTGGGTTGCCCATCTGCATTGGGTCGACATGTCAGCAGCCGTGCAAGGCGATTATAGGTAGGTGAAGAAATTGCTTTGAATGTGTCCAAGTATTTTTCTGGCTATTACTTGTAGATGGGTGTACTTTTTTTTTTTAACAAGGAGCGACCCAGAAGGGCCTGGATACCATTTCTATTCTAGGCGGCGGGTACATTTTACATTAGGGACCAGAAGAAAACCAAAATTACAACCAAGCCCCTAACTTTTACATAGAAAACCCTACACAGAAAAAGAGGAATGCAATTGGGTCCTCCGCCGTCAACGAGGAAGAGAGAGCTCGAGCCATGGCCGCCATCCTCCGCGTCGGGGACTACACCACTTGACACCGAGGAGACGTCTAACGCCGCAGCGAGCTCTGCAGAGGGCCTCCGCAAGGAGGTTGAACAAACGCCGAGATACTCCGGCGAGGCTAGCCACCAGATGGCTCCCAGGGTCGAACGGCTACAGAAGGCCGCCGAGATTGTGCACCAAATCGTGGTATCGCTACTCCATGGCAGCCGAATATCAACATCACGCCCGGCAATCTTCTTCCTCTCAACACTTCCACAGTGAGCAGAGGAAATCTCAATTGTCGCTTCCATTAGCAAGCTCAGGCTGCCGGCCTCCCGCCACCACACCTGTATAGCAGGTCCGTCGTCGAACTCCACGCTCCTGCCACGAGCCGGAGGAGGCAGATGTATAGGAGATTCGCAGCAGCAGAAAACCAAAGAACGAGCTTTATTGAAGAAGCTGCATGGTACCTTCGCCATCGCCGCCTCTGGCTCTCACCATGGGAGCTCCGCTGCTAGGAGAAGCACGACCACGCAAAGCCAGGCTTGGCTCGAAAAGCCTGACTCCAGAGCTTCGATGCAGTCCTTATTTTGAGGGATGCGCGGCTTCCGCAGCCTCACATGCGCCACCGCCTGCCACCAGCGATGCGCAGCTCGACGGAGAAAGCCCACGGCGCCATGGATCTGGCTGCAAAGATCCAAGATCCTACCCTCATTCGACACATGGCCACACTCATCAAGAGCTAAACCTAGGCTACTACTACTACTATGTACAAGGATCCGACCTCCTATTCCATCCTCTCGCCGGCCAGCCTCGCCGCCGGAGAAAGAGAAGGAAAGGGGCGGAGAAGGCAAAGGACGGACGACTCTCAACGGGGGCAAGCGGTGGGAGAGAGAGTACTCTGCTCGCAAGGAAGCAGTCTCCCTAGATGGGTGTACTTAAGTAGGGTTTCAAGTAGTAGGAGACCTTTTATGTGCTGTAACAGAAAGAGTAGGACTAGGAGGGACAGAAAAGGCAGTGATCAGGAAATGTAGTGCCAATCAACGCACATCATGGGAACAATGGTCAATGCATTGGTCCTCTCATATATTTTTCAATTATATGGTGCGTCGGTAGAATGTCCTTGACACAATGTTGTAGCGTTTCTGGCTAGGGATTTTTCTTAAACAGCCTGTTTGTCATCTTTCCGGATGAGATTTTTGAAAAACATATTTATTCCTCTAAGTTTGTGTCAATATCTTGTCTCACGGGTCGCCCAGGCCCAGATGGTCCTGAGGCGAACCCAGAGTTATCAGCCATACAAGGCAACTCCGGGTAGTGGAGATTGTGCCCTCTTCTGTTGTTGTCACGCCAAACTCGTAGTGGCAGAACCGCAACACCATGCCGCCTAAACCGGCGAGATCGTCTCGTTGCTGCTGCTAGAAAGGAGAACCTCCTACATGGGGAAAGACCCGCCGGCACTGTTGTCGTACGGCCCTTTGTGGCGGTGGCCTCCGGCTGCGGCGAGTGGAGGGGAAGGGTGGAGGAACGAGAGGCGTTACAGGCGTGGTTGTCCTCTTTCTTACCTAGGGCTAGGCGATTCCGGGGGGGGGGGGGGGGGGGGGTCGAATATCGTGTATTGTCTAATTGAGTAACTTGAAAATTAAATCACATTCATAAACACTCCCTCTATTCAGAGTTATAAATATTTTAGAGATTTCAATATGAAATATATACGGACTAAAATAAGCAAAACTACACACTGAAGTGCATCTAGATAAACCTATTTCTGAAAAAAAAAACATTTTATGATTGTGAATTGAGTGAGTAGATGTGTTTTCGTGGCACAGGATTGATTGTGAAGATCTTAATAACAACTCGCTCGTGGCAAAGTTTACGTTGCCCCTTTTTTGGTGGGGCAAATAGCAAAGTTCCATAGCATACACTTTGTCTCGGTATCCTTTGTTTTTCTTGTACATGCTCATGTGCGGCGCTCCCAAGAGACAAAACCCTTGCTTATGTTCAGCAGTGGAACGCACTGTGCTTAATTAGCAGAAGATGCCAGGGAAAGGGGGACAGGGTGACACTCACTCACTCTCCCTGTAGCTTTGATGCGTGTAGTCTTTGGAGGAAAGGATCAATAGGCAGAAGCATGCAGGGACCCCGGCCTCGACAGTGTGATGAGAACAAAATCGAGGTCAAAGCCTACAAAAGTCCAAGCAGGAGACTACGTTCGATTAAAGCGCTTTCGTTTGCAATTCGAATAGTTTTAGGCGGCTTTGGTTTTGGTTAGCGTCGGAGTTGTTAATTTACGGTTGCTTTGGCACCTTCTGATCGCGTGTGTTCGTAGATTGCAAGCGACGTCTTCCTCACACGTTTGGCCATTACCGATGCCCGGGTCAATGGCGGAGCTCGTCACTCCCAACCCAGCATATTTGGTAAATTTCGCTCTTACCATGGCATAGGGCCGGGTAGGATATATCTACTGTTCTTGGCATTCTTCTAGAGCCGACTCAGCTGCCGATTACGATTTTGGTTAATCTCAGCATACCTATTTGAATTTAAGACGGAAGGACTCCTTTGGTTTTGGTTTGCAGGATTCATGAAAGGCAACATAAATATCGCACACCTCAATTGTCATGCACATTCATGTCCGTCGGAATTAGTAATCTGTAATCAAATTTGTTTGGTTACACCGTAGGAAAAACGAATAAATTTTCTGATGATTATGAATGCATTATAATTGTCATAGGAACAAAAGAGATTTTCGATAAATTTAGACACCGTCGGCTTTTTATTTGCATGTAATGTAAGCCATTATTTTTACGGTTTTCTTTCCTTCAAACCAATTAACCAAACAAGGTTCACGAAAAAAAATGCTACAAAAGAGGATCCCTAAAAATTCATATGAATACGTTTTTGGTGTATGGGCTAGGTGGTATCAATAATTCGTAGGTCAGCCCCGTGCATCTGCACCCGGCAAAAATAGATCAAATGTCAAAATATTCTATAAAAATCATACCAATGTATGAGTCCATGCTGATGTGAAAATGCAAAATTTCATGGAAAAGGAACATTTTTCTATGACATGAGTAATAAGACATGGTTGGTGTCCGATTTTTTTCACAAACATCTTGTCTGCACGGTATCACATGTTCTTTGTTCACAAAACTTTGCAGGCATGTCCAACACACCAACATACACATGGTAAAAAAATCATTTTGAAAAAAAAACTCAATTAATTGTTCGCAACGGGTGTAGATGCACTCAGGTGTAGAAACACTGCTCTTAGGTGATATATATAACTTATGTTGCAAACACGATAATTTTTTGTGTGTTACACTAAACTCAACATAGCTTCTTGTCTAAGTTGTTAATAGCGTTCTATGAGCCAAGATACGAGAGTTGAATACCTTCTACCTCCTTTTGCTGCAATTATGCAAATATGCATGCTCAAACTCGTAGTGATAACGAAGAAGTGACGACAACGTCATCTTTAATTAAAATAAATTTAATAGTAATTTCAAAGGTTTGAAATCCTTATGAATCTATATTGGTTGTTTTATTTGTAGGATTCAATCCTATAGGTTTTTTCCTAAGGACTCCTTTTCACTATATTCCTTAGAAATTTTTGGATCCACTTAAATCCTATCTTAGGATATCATGTTGATATAGTGTCATTGCATGGTGTCCATTTTATTTAGATGGTTGATACATGCATCAACCCTGTGTGACCCAAAAGACCTGACTTCGAATAAATGAAATAAAAGCCACATGCATCAATCGATGCAGAGGCTGGACTACCCTTTTCTAAAAAAAAAAACTTAAATCCTATCTTAAATAATCATTTACTTTTTCAATTACGCGAAAAAACACAAAATCCTATAGGATTCAAATTGGAATTACAATCCTCCTTTTTTTTCTATTCTTTTATTTCTGGAATCCTTTGAACCAAAGAGACCCAAATAGGCAAATGGATTTGCAACAAGGATAGTAGTGGTTGTGACGGATTGCGGCTAGGGTAGACAGTTGTGGCGTCAAGAGACATGGAGTTGCAATGCATTTTGCGCCCATAAAATTCACCGTTCTTATCTCGTAGGCATAAGTTTACAAATGAAAACAACTGTGAACGAAAATTAAAATAGAAAACATAAAAATATTTGACAATAATATCCAGAGATGTAGGCAAGTTAGCCGCACAAGTGCATGGAGTTGCTTAAAATTTATCATTATCGCCCTCTATACATGAAATTTCACCCTTGTCGCGGGAAAATATTCTAACACTACTTGCAAATTATTTCAATATTAAAATTAAGAGTCCGGATTAGACTTTGTTTGAGGTAGCATTTTCTTCTAGAGACTATACCGTAAGCAATGTTTCATTTTTCCAAAAATTATTTAAATTTTGATGTTGAATTAACCAAACTTTTAGATAATAAAAAGATGTGTGTACAATAATCACAATAACAGCAAGAACTAAAGTGGGAGACAGTTTTCACGAGACATAAAGAGAGACAGAGTATTTATCTTAATACAAAATCCATCACCCTAATCATCAGCGGATAATTTAGCATGTCTTGCTGCGTGTGGTGATCATTGTGCGCTCCAAACGCATCCAAACCCTTTGGATGCGATGTGATCTTCTCCATTATTTCCCCTACCTCCATGCAGGACATGCCTCTCCCTCTTTCTTTGCTTTTAAAAATTCATCTCTCCCACTCTCTTCTGAAGGAACTACTACTCCACTCCAGTCAGTGTATCGTCTCACTTGTCTTTACATGCCATGCCTGGGAGTTTCCTGTCCTTTTGCTTTTCTCTTCTCTTTTTTATTTTTACAAATAGAATTTTCTACCCTTTTTCTTTTCATATATCCTTTTTAGGGGACCTTTTTTTGTGTGCATGAAAGAGCGAATATGTCTACACCAAAAGAAGAGTAAATAAAAAAATCATGTGCACCTATCTCATCCTTTCTTCTTTCGTTAACAGTGACCTTTTTGTGTGGAGGAAGAGGCTGGTCCACCGAGGAATTAGAATGAGTAAAAGTCAAATCCATATTGCACCATGCCAACAAGGCCGATGAGTCATCCAATCACTCTTTTCTTTTCGTCAGGGCGCCTTGCTTCGTTTTCCACGGTTGCATTCACATGTCAGCATATGATTTCAAACATATCATGTACTACTGTACCATACTAGTATCATGTTTTGTACTCTGATTGATTTCGAACACATCTAATCGGTAGGTGTAGAAGCTGTTTTTAATGATGCAGAAGAGTACATCCAGTAGGGTAGAAATATGTGAGCAGATCAAGATTTGGCAATCAATTTTAGTATATGATTCATACTATGATGTTCTGTACTCTGATAATCTGATTGATTTCGAACATATCTTTTCTGTAGGTGTTGGAAGTTGTTTTCTAATGATGCAGAAGAGTACCTCAGGTAGAAATGTGTAAGCAGATCAAGAGTTGGCAATCATTTTTGCTCGACGTTGAGACATTTCCCTCGTGGTTTCATTAACCATGGCACATGAACACAGACATTCCCATCAGTTTTAATGCCAACGGAGTAGCCACACAATCAAGGGTTCATCTTCAGAAGTGAGAGTAGAGTACGGAGGGTTTATGCACATTTATTTAGAGAAAAAAATGAGAAGCCAACACTGTGAGTCTGTGACATTGATGCAGATAGATGTAGAGCTCATGGGAAGTGGGGAATTGCATTCATGGCGCCATTGCAGGGAGGGAGCAAAGCTGGAGATGGAGCAAGATTGCCCCTCATCCGTGAGAATGCTACTCCAAGGGCGGCTTAATCTCCCAACCTCCTCCCCCTAACAAGAACCGTCTTTTCCAACCGCATTGCATTAAGCAAGCAAAATTACAGTTTTCTTCTTTTCTTCGCGCTCCTGGCTGGCTTCTCATAACGGCTTTAGCAGATCGCCGGTTTGTTGTTGTTCTAGGGCGAGCGATCGGGCCATAGGTAGCTAGGCCGGCGCCGCCGATCCGTGCCATTTAACGCCAGGCGTCGCGGCTCTCCTCGTCTGGCGGAAGCATGGCCGTGGCGGCGGCACGCTTGAGCGGCCGGCCGGGGGGCTCTGGGGAGGACGACACGGAGACGCAGCCTTGCCACGCGGTGGTGGCCGCGCCGGACCGTGAGTCCACGCTGCTGGTCGAGCTGTCGCAGCTGAAGTACGCCGCCGCGCCGATCACGCCGCTTGGGCTCAGCGGCGGCGAGTGCAGCCGCGGCGCTCGCTTGCGCTTATTATTGTCGACCACGAAGCCCATGAAGGCCGCCGCCTCCCCGGAGAGGATCTTGGCGCAATCCGCCACCTCGTCCTGCGCACAGGTCCATCAATTGAGCACAGCGATGGCATTGGCACGAACGAGTGTACGACAAGACAGGAAATAATTGCGCCAACCGCCAACGGCAAGGTGCGGGAGCTGACCTTGGGGGCATTGATGAGCGCCAGGAGGTCGGCGTCGCCGTCGTCGCTGCCGAAGCCGGCCGTCGTGAGCAATGCCGCGGCGGCCCACGCCGACGGGCGGTGCCGAGGCCACCTCCAATCTGCCACGCGCGCAGAGTCAAGTTAGAACACGCTCGATTCGAGTAACGACAGCATAAAGATCGAGTCTTGTATACTCGGAGACAACAATGCACGGGCGGGAAGGAGCAAGAACACACCTGCCATTACGGCGAGCAGGACGCTGTCGCACTGCTGCAGCGCGCCGGCTCGGCGGCGAGGACGGGGTGGAGGAAGGAGAAGGGTGTGACGGGGTGCATCCGCCAGGCGAGCGCGTTGAGCACGAGGAACTCCATCCGGCGCACCGTCTTGGCCTCGAACACGAAGGCGTCGCCGGCGGTCTCGGCGGCGAGGAGCTGGAGGTCGAGCAGCTCCGGCACCCGCGTCTCCTCCACCTTGGCGGCGAGCGCGACGCAGGCGACGGCGGCGAGGCGCGCCATCCACGGCTGGTCACCGAGCTGCAGCGCGCCGCCGCCCAGGAAGCACCGGTCGAGGTACGCCGTGGCGAGCGCGGCCGTGAGGGCGGAGAAGCCGAGCCTCGCCGCCGCGCGCGTCGCCCACCCGACCGCCGCCTCCCGGCCCGCATTGCCGCCGTACCGGTCGCCGCCCTCCAGAACCGTCTCCTCCTTCCCCTGCACGCCTCGAACAGCGCCGGCAGCTCGTCATCAAGAACCGCCGCCGGCTGCAGCTGCTCCGGCCACTCCTCCACCGCCGGTTCTTGGAACAGGTCGTCGAGGCGCTCCTCCGAGCAGAACAGCGAGTCGGCGAAGAGCGCGGCGAACGCCATGGTTGGATACAGCTGTGAGGTGGTTTCGTGGTAATGGGGGAGCTCAGAGGAGCGTCCGCGGCTTCTCCCCTCCCATGGCGTGGCGAGGTGAGCTAGCCGGTTTGGCTTTAACTACAGCCTAGCTTGGTTGGCTGCTTTTGGTGGCCTCGAGCAGTGGGAGGGAGGCGTGGTGTGGGGAGTGATGAGCGCAGCACAAATGGGATAGGAGGGAAAGGGTGGAGGGGTTTTATTGGGGTTCGGGAGGAAGACGAAGAGAGAGAGAGCGCCACGCCACAACGGCAGGAGCAGCAGCAGCTTCTTTATTGCTGGCTCGGCTGTGCTGTGCTGTGATCTACGGTAGTGTGCGTGCAGCGTGCAGGCAGAGACAGAGAGACAGGGACGGAGGAGGGAGAAGATGGGTTGGTTTTGCTTTTGATTTTTTGCGGGAGGTTTCCTTCCCTCGCTCGGGCGTACAACTTTTGGGGGCACTGCAGCGAGGGCAAGCAGTGCTGTCTTTTCTCGCTCGCTTGTCATGGAGATGGACCCTGCCTCCTCGCAGGGATGCTTGCCGCCGTGCCAGCTTTCGTGCTGGAAAAAAAAACACACAAATTCAGTGGCATTTTCCAAGCGAATGGGGTTTTTTTTTCAAGGCAAAATGCCCTTACCGGCAGATCGGCACCCGGCTAGACCTGGGCATGGCCGAATGGGCAGCCCAACCCGGGTCGGGCTAGGCGCAGGCTTGTCTTGGGCCTGAATATTGAGCCCCACCATCGGGCTGGACCGGGCCAGGTCGGGCTTGCCAAAATTGCAATTTAAGCAATATCGGGTCAGGATGAGCTTTTTCTAGTTTGGGCCGGATTAGGGCCAAGATTGTTATTTTTTCTTCGGGCCAGGCTTGGGCCTATATTTTGCTCGTCAAGCTTTTTCGGGCTCGGATGGAACCCGACCTGACTCGAAAAATATCCAGGTCTACTCCAGGCTATCTGACCCACTTAAAATGCAAATATGTGAACGTTATGCAACAAATCCTTATGTAGTTGCAGTAAATCATTTGAGAACCAACATATGTGGCTCACACAGAACACATCACAAAACAAGTTTGTGGCATCGCCTCGGGTACATAAATATTGCAACGTGTTTATGTGTACACAACAAAATATATACACACTTGTAATGTGTTGAAACACTTTACAACATCGAAAAGTTCAAAAAATATATATATATCAATGACCTCAACCTTCAACCATGGAGGTACTGACATCACGAAGGTAGTGCGAGCTACCTCGGGCGAGCCCGTGCGGTGGAGGCACTTGGGGAAAGAGGGTGGTGGGATAATTCGTGTAATAGAGTATGATGCATTGTGATGCTATTTATCTTAAATTGTCTCGGCTAGCGATTTAATTCAGGTACTAACACAACAAGCTCAGTGATCGGCATCTTTAAAAGGAAAGGTCGCTACAAGTGGTATCAGAACATTTTGTTAGCTCTAGGTTTGTCACCCTAAGTTTGGTTAGAAGTAGGAAAAAGGCTTTAGAATTAAAAAAAAATTGCATTTACCCTCTCGTAGTCTCATCCACTATTCACTTTTTAAAACATCTTCATTTATGTAATATTACCTATGCTGGCGGGTACAACTCCATTTGTACGAGAGCAAGGAAGATGACCACGGGACAATTTGACTCTACATCTAGACTACACAACACTCACAAATGTCTCAAGGGAGATGAAGAGGAACTTAAATCATTCAAGAAAGTGATAGTGAGACCACCACGTTAATTCCTTTATTAAACCATAGATGTCAGGATAGTGTATTCATCATACCAACTATTGTAGTATAGCAATACTATATTATTTGTTGTATGTGTTTTAACCATGTTGCTTGATGTGATGAATTCTTGTTAGATGTTGTTTGCATAATGAATTGCCTTGATCTGCGGTGCAAGGGTAGGATTCTTTCTTCGATCTTCTATCTATACTCATCTTTGCTAAACCCAACCAGGCGTCCCGACGTGACAACAATGAAGAACAAAAATGAGAACAACCACAACGATAACAACAACCCCGAGATGCCACTTGCTATGCAGCAGCTCTTAGAGGCTCATACTTAGTTGGCTCAACTGAACAAAAACAATGGTTTACCCTAGGGAATGCAACAACTGTTAGATACCGATTCAAATATGATGTCTCTTCCCGTGCTGCTCCTCACGGGCGGCACCGAGGCGCTCTAGATCCACCGCCGAAGCTCAGCTCCACCACGCCCTTCTTGCCGCCGCTGCCGCCGGCGACTGCCGCGGTGGCGGCGGGCCCCCGCCCCAAAGGTGGTGGGGGAGGGTGTGCTGCGTCGTCGGCTTGGCTGCTGGACTGCCGGCGGCTGCGCTTCGAGAAGGGATGACAATGAGTTGAGGCGTGTGGGTGTGCATGGCTGTGCTGTCGGGCAAGGACGGTGGCTTCGAGGTGCTGGCCGGCGTTGTGATGGTGCGGAGGCGATGTGCGCCTCGGTTGAAGCTGCAGGGAGTGGATCCAGATCGGCGGGCCACCGGGCCCGATCTGGGCCGGTGCGGGCCCATGTGTTGATGCGTCGTGGCGACGGCGTTGCCTACGCGAGTTCGTCGCCGAGCGCACGATGAGGACGCCGGGGCGGCGGCCCCGGGCTGCTGAGGTGTGGCGGCGTCAAGGTCATCATGGTGGCAGGGGATCTATCCCTACTTGTGCGGTTGTGTCTCTTCACGCCAAGTGGTGCTGTGCTGTTGGGATCCCGCCTGCTGCTGCGTGGTTGCAGGGGAGAGGCGTGCGACGCGGCGTGCACATTTCCATGATCTGGATGCTTTTGCTCTAGACATGCAAGTTGTTCCGTGGGAGAGGAGAAGAGCCGGGCGAAAGTCTATTACTGAACTTGTTCAGTGCCGGTGACAAACGACGCCTTTGCGGCATGGTTTTCCTCCCTGGAGGTGTCACCGGAGAGCTCCTCTTCCTCTCTCACATGATCAGCTTGGACTTTCCGGGTGAAAACCTGAACTCTGGTTGTCTAGAGTGGGCGACAATGGCGTCTTCGTCACTTCCCTCTTGGGGGTGTCGTCTTGGAGAGTTGTTTTGGTGGCACCTTTTGCGTCAGGGTTGGTGGACGTCGGGGCAGCGGCCCCAGGATGGCGGATGTGTGCCGAGGCGGCGGCCTCGGGCAGCGGTGCAGTGGTAGCTCCATGAGGCGGGGTTGCGGCTTGACACAGCTTTGAGTGGTGACCTTGAGCGGTGGGGGCGGCAGGGTTGTCGGCTCGGTCGACGCATCCCAGCGGGGATAGTTGGACGGTATGTCGGGGCGGCGGCCCCGGGCATGGTGTGGCGGCCGTGGTCTGCGGGCAGTGGTCCTGTGTAGCTCGGGCTACAGGCATCTGGGTCGTGCGGCGTTGCAGCTCGAGGACGAGAGGTGTTATGTCGGGATGGCGGCCCCGGAAGGTGGTGTCGGCTGAGTGTGCAGGGCATACTGGAGCGGTGGATGTCGGGGCGGCGGCCCCGAGAGCTTCGCGGCTCCTGTGGAGGCGAGGTTGGTGTTGTCGACTCTTCTCTGGCTTGTCAGTGGTTTCGTCTTGGCTTGTTTGTTGCCGCGAAATCGAAGCTACGGTGTACGATGGCGGGCAACAAGCGGTGGAGCGCCCCGGAGGGTTGGTCTCTTCGTCTGCGTTGGAGTGTCCCGTATCTGCTCCTCCCATAGCAGTTACGGCTTCTTCTCTCCGGCGAGGGCGGAAGGCTGACCGGATCTTTGCGGAGTGGTGGTTTGAGCTTGACTCTAGGTGTTCTCGAGGTTGTGTGGGCTTCGCCCGGTGGTGTTTGTGTTCGTTGTATGGTTTTCGCCCAGTTTCTCCCGCAAATAAACCGGGCACCTTCTTCTTAATTAATAGATAAGGCAAAGCTTTTGCCTTCGTTTCAAAAAAAAATGATGTCTCAATATATGGCGAACAATAATAAAAACCAGCCACAAATGAACTATATATGGCACCATGGGATTAAAATTAAAGAAGAAGTTTAAAAAAACTCGAGGCTGTAAAATCCATGGAGGAATAGGACACACACCCAAGGAACATCATGACCAGTGGCCCCATTGTGATGGAAGCTATCCACGTGAGGAGTACCAAACAGTTCCAGCAACTTCCAGAATCGCCCCAACAACTATAACAAGAACATCAGTAAGTGGAGTGTTCCACATTTACGAAGCTGGAACATTATTCAAGGGATTGTTGTGCCAAGAAGAATGGCACACAACCTATTCAAGAAGGGACCGTTGAACCTTGATAACTGGCCCACCTCTAAGGAAGACACAATTCTTCACTAAGGAGTACCCAACAAGAAATAAAACTTGTGCAAGTGTTTTCAGGAATAATATTTACTAGAGTGTGTATGAGTAGTCCATTAACATATGTAATGACTAAAATTTATGATAAGGATGATACTTTGTAATGACTATTAATGTCAAACCATGGTGAATAATACGGTTTGGTGTGAATATTGATCTACAAGTAAAATGGATATGTAGGATTAAAGTTTTATGAGGTATGATGGCATGGAGAGACTACTAAACAAATGAGAAGAATCACTGAAAAATCTACAAGTTGTGAGCTGACGTTCTAAGAAATTTTGCCTATAGTTTTGAAGAATCGATAATTCAGCTTAGTTTTGTTTTGTGGGTAGGATAAATGGGATTCAATTTCGAACCTCGTTCCGTGCACATAAAAACTTTCTGAAGGAAACACCCCAAAAAATCGAGACTCGGTACTGCTCGAGCACCACAAAAATGAAGTCACTCAGTGTTGTGACTCCTACTTCGCGAGGGCGGTGCTGCAAATGACCAACATCAGGCTCAGAGTCGAGTAACGTGTAGTTGACACAGTTTTCAAGATATAAAATTATGCATTGTAGTATGTGTATAGAAACTAAGAAAAAACTCTAAAAATACTTTCAAGACATTTGATATTCTGATATGCAAATTAAAATGAAGGGTAATCCAAAACACCACTTATTTCGAGGCAATACTACTTGGCTTCTAAAGTGACTTAAACAATCAAACACTTATCGGCTCTAGAAGCTCGGTTTCATTATGTTATCATGTCAATGTCATTGACGAGTTACAGGAAGCATAGATAGAGTACATCACACATTTGACCAGCATGTAAAACCAACAACTGATCTGATCTGTACAGAGGTGAGGGAGAGGCATATGTGACGCTGCCAGTCAGGACATGGGTCAAGGTGAGGCCGTTGAACTGCACGCGGGTCGAAACCTAACACATTTCTATTGCAGCTGCGTGCCTAGACTGTCAATACCATCGTGCTTCTGCCATGCCCATGTCGTCTTCTCTTGCTAGTCACATGAGATAGCACAGAGTAGGGGATTTCAATGAGACATCAATTGCCCTAGAAACAACTCGAGTTAAATTCAGATGGTCAGAACATCTCCAGAACATCTCCAGCGGGACGTCAAATTCGTGTCCGACACCCCCGATTGAGATCCAATTGGGGTGCCGGACATGTGTCCGGCACATTGGGGGTGCTGCCCATAGCGGCGCACCCCAAAACAACACCCCAACTGTTTTTTATCATTTTTTCTAAATAACTTTAACTTCATTGCAAAGTTCAATTAGAATCTAAATATAGAAAATGTATAATAAGTTATTACAACAATTCAAATTCAAACTATTCAAGATTTCGAAAGGACACATGGAAATCTCAAGCCGGCGCCAGCTGTACGTTGTTTGCTTGATCGCCCACAAGTGCGCCACGAGGTCATCGTGGCTGCAGGTTCCTTGTTTCATCACGAATTTGCCGATAGTTGGCAAGAAAGTCTGAAAACTGCGACGGCACGCCGGGCTGTGGGTGGACCATAGGCCCCTGGAAACCCAACAACTCGTTGACCAATTGCCTCCTCGTATCTCGCTCGCTCTCGATGATCATGTTGTGCATGATAACGCATGCGTTCATGATCTCACACATTAGATCTAGCGATCAAGAAAGAAAAGGGTAGCGGACGACGACAAACCTGGCCTGGAACACACCAAATGCACGCTCCACATCTTTGCGGACGGCCTCTTGCCTCTTTGCTAAATGACAAATTTCCTCGCCGACAGGGTTACGGATAGTATTCACAAATGTTGACCAATTATGATAGATGCCGTCGGCATGGTAGTAACCCTTGTCATAGTCATGGCCATTAATGACATAGTTGCACTACGGAGTTAGGCCTTGACAAAGTTTGAGAAACACCGTGGAGCGTTAGAGCACACCGATATCATTCTGAGCACCAGCCGTGCTGAAAAATGCAACACAAATCAAAAGATCATAATCTACCACGGGCTCAAGTATGACACTGCACTTTCCATGATGTCCTGATTTATACATCCCCTGCCAAGCGAATGGGTAGTTCTTCCTATTCCAATGCATGCAATCGATACTTCCAAGCATCCCGAAAATCCTTTTGCTTCGCCTTGTGACAAGACACGAGATGTGTCCGACTCATTTGGTTATCTCAGCTATTACTCTCCAAGCACTTTCACCACTGCCTCTACAAAATCTGTAGGTGGCTTCGACGGCGGTGGACTCAGACATACAGAGATAGTCATACGATGAATCTGTGGGAACTCCAAATGCAAGACACCGTATGGCAGCCGTGCATTTCTGAAGGGATGAAAATCCAATAAGGTCGGTGCAATCTCTCTTCGGCTCGAAGTAGTCATCGTATTCCCGAACGCCATGCATGAGTCTTCTAAACACTTCCCTGCTCATCCTAAAGCGTCGGCGAAATTCATGAGGGAAGTTCGCCGGGTTCTCGGCTATGTAGTCGATGTACAAGAGCATGTGACCAGTTGCCCTATGACGGTTCTTGTTGGCCATCCGCCCTTGCGCTGATCCTCCACGCTTCGGCATGGCCTCTGCCTCGGCTTGCGCATCTATACGAGAGCGGTCATGACCATCTCATTCTCGTCGTCGGCGGCTGCAAGGGCGGCAGCCTCCCCCATCATTTGGAAAAAAAGAACTCGTCGTCGCTATCGATAGTCTATTGGACAAAATGAAGCAATGAAACTAGGCCACAAATCGACAATCAATCAAACGAACATATTGGCCAACGGTCGAACACCTTACGTGCGGGGTGGCAGGGAGGAAGAGGCGTAGCCGACTGAATTAGCTGCGCCGGCGCAAAACAAGGGCGGAGACCGGCGGGGAGCGGCGGCAAGCAGACCTGCGTGGTCGCTGCGGCTTGACGACAAGGTGCGAATCAAGTGGGCAAAGACGAGGGTGTCATCGATGCTACGATTCCGGCGAGAGGAAACAGAAGGACGCGGTGGGGATCAAATGAATCAGGTCACGCCGACCCTTTGTGTATGACGGGCGGGCCATCCCTGTCGGAGGGCAAGCCGGCTCGTGTCCGACACCCCCGAGAGGGCCTACAAATTTGGGGGCCCTTTCGTAGGTGCCGGACACAAAATTGCTCGGCCCAGACCGTTGTGGCCGTTTTTTGCGTCCAGACCCCCATTGGGTCTTTGGGGATCATTTGGAGGGAGCCGCTGGAGATGCTCTCAGATCGGAATGACATCTGTGGACTGTGGCGACTTGTGTATATTATTCGTATATGTGTATGCTTGTGGGTTAGATTCCATCTGAATCGTGCACAAGATTGTATTTTTTGAGATATCCTGCCGTCCTGACGCGTCTGGTCGATACCGATCGAATCTAAATCGAAATTTTGACCAACTGTTGGCCGAAGAGTGTGGCGTGGTATCTGTGAGTTCTGCACTCTGTTTTCTTTGGCGTCGAATTCGTCTCTCAGCCTGTGTAAGTTGTTCGCACTCATTTTTGGCAAATCTTTTGCCAAACAAGGCTTTCCTACCGTGACAGAGGATCCGACTAAGACACACTCGGGAAGACGGCCAAAACATGAAAAAAATGAAGAAGAAGGCATAAAACATGCGAATGGTTCTCCCAAGGCGTGCTGCCATGTCTAACTTAGCGAATTGGTGTGGCTTGCTTGGCAGATACTATCCCACAAATCTACATGCCACCAATATGGAACTCCTCGTGCTATAGTTCTTGATGTCATGCCGGGTGCTCCACGGTTTCATCTGTGTGCAGCCGACTCGTAATATGTGGGTTCCTCGCCAAACATAAATGAAGTTAGATACTCCTCTGACATTGAGAGATCAAAATAAGGGGAAAACCCTTAATATCGGTCATGAGTCGGATCTCAGTTGCAACATTGTTGCTACGCCGTGTGCTACGACCAAGGTTACACAATACAGACTAAATGCACCATCTTTTTAGCATGATCTCATTAGTAAAGAAGTAAAGAGTTGAAAGTTTAAGAAAACTACAAAAAGAAAGAGGCACCGGGGAGTCATGACTTAATGATGTGGGTATTGATGAGAAATTGCAATGCTATGCCTTCTTTTGATATACTCGCGCGCTCTTAATCAAAGTTTTTATTGCAAATTTCTTGTGTTCCCATCAGGCAAGTGTTAGCTAGATGAATTAGAATGATTTTTGTTTTGACTAGCTAATTGACCTTGCTAACCATTTTTGGATGGTAGACGAAGAAACAGTATCATGAGAGAGCTCAGCCATCGCAGTGTAGTCCCGACATATTTTTGCGATCATTGCATTACCTCGTGAGCCATATACACCGCTCATTTTTTAACGAAACTGGATGGTAAAAAACATGAAGACGAGTCAAGTTCGGTACATGCGGGTCAGGGTGCAAGCGGCAGCGGCCCATCCGCGGCGCCGCAAATTCGGCCCATTTAGCAGTTTACGCGAGCCTCCACGGAA
This sequence comes from Poa pratensis, assembly GCA_947311845.1. Lineage (NCBI taxonomy): Eukaryota > Viridiplantae > Streptophyta > Magnoliopsida > Poales > Poaceae > Poa > Poa pratensis. The sequence continues at coordinate 31,926,594 of CAMZMU010000097.1, read as the reverse complement.
CTGGAAAAAAAGAAAACGCCGTAAACGGCTGGCCCGCAGCTGCCGCTTTCTTCCGCATCAGGTCAACGAAGCCTCGCATGAGAGGGCTCTGCGTCACGCCACCGCAGCAGGAGAGGCCACCGTCGAGCGCCGCCGCAGCAGGAGAGGGCTCCGGCCACCGTCGAGCGCCGCCGCAGGAGAGGGCTCCAGCCGCCGCTGACGGCAGCCGCAGGAGAGGGCTCTTCTCGCGCCCGCTGCCATGGCCGCCCTTCCTCCTCCGCCTCCAGGTCCGGGGGCTGCCCTTCCTCCTCCGCCTCCAGGTCCATGGGCCGCCCTTCCTCCTCCTCCTCTTCCGGGTCCCTCTCCCTCGATTCCCTGCCTCGATTCGATGGTTGTCGATGGCGGCGAACCACAGCGCACGGACGACGGCGGTGACCCCAAGATAATTCTAATCATTACTTACTATACTAAGCAGGCAGATATTGTCTTCGCATCCCTAGTATCCTTCCAGCATCCTCCATTGTTGATCTCACACCTCCCAATACCAGAAGATGTACAGGGAATTTTCGAAGAACTGCTAATAAGATGGCTTGCAAAAGTAAATTACCACGAAGTATGGCAACCACATTGTTTCAGTAGTATATAGTAGGAAACACCCATTCCAGAAATAGAAGTGTTGGTTCATTTGCCTTCTTGTTGTCCTTATACCTTGCTTGCTGTAACTTAAATTTCTCGCTTGATCAACTAGCTCTTGAGGTTCTATCTAATAATACTTGATGATGATGTTCTTGCATTACATGTATGTGCTAAAAACCTGTTTACCTTGCAGTACCATCTTCATATGTTTAGAATTCGAATTTACATATATTTGAAAGCTCAAGCTGCTTTATGACCTGTATAAGCGATCAAGAGATTGCAGGCTGAAGTTCAGTTTATCCTTGTTGGTGCTACTGTTTGTTACCTTATGGACCGCCCTCCAAATGATTCATTTTTAGCTATGCAATTTGCTTTTGCAGATGAGCATTTCAAGAAGAAACCTGAGTTGATCATGTGCAAGTTGAGGACTATGAGTTGATTTTCTGCCTGAACTAGTTCTTACCAGTTCATTTGGCCGTGGGCATGAACGTAGTTGTTTGCATCATAGTTAAGTTTTCTTCATGAATCATTATCATCTAGTTAGGTTGGGAGACTCCACATAATGCTTATATCTATCTACTTGGAAAGAATTGTTGTACTATGCAGTTATTTTTGTCTCCTTGCAGGCACTGGTTAGGTAGGAAATTAGCACACAGTTAATATTTAACCTTAATGTTATTCTTCCTGGAGACTACTCGGACGTGAGCAATGTCATGTTCTGCTTCCCAATTATGTACCTTCCAATTTAGAATCTGATGATCAATCTTCTATTCACAAAACCTGAGTAGTTACCGCTTCGCATGCATGAAACTCTTTTTTGTCCTACATGGTTACTTTTCTAAGTAAATTAGTTCTCTCTAAGAAGTTTATTAGTTTGCTTGATCGATGTTGTAATGACGGCATCTGACTTTGTACTAAATCATGGTTGGTAGCACTGTGCAATCTTCTAATTTCTGGTACCGTGTGTTGTTGCTTACTTGCTTATGCTCTTTCTGCGCCATGCTTGCTAGCTATCATAATGTCTGCTGACGGGCTCTCTGTTTACGTTATCGCATTTAGGTAGTACTGAATACTGATGCAGTTCACCATCCCAAGCTGATGCCGTCAGCCATTTGTGTGTATGCATTCCAGCTGATGTTAGCGATCTCGTATAATACACGGCGTGAGCTAGCTAGCTGCTAGCGATCGTACATAGCGCGAGCGAGCGAGCTAGCTGCTAACGATTTGTACTAGCCTAGCGATCGTATCCCGGCGCGCGCGGCGCCGCGAAAAGCCGCGGCGCATACACGGCTCTCCGCGGCATACCGCGTACGGATAGTGGCGTATGCGGCGTACGCGCGGCCTCCCGCGAGTTGTCCCGTTTGCAGCCTGACATGCGGGGCAGGAAAGAAAGCTTTAGCGGAAGTCAATGGTTGACATACTTGAGGACGTACCATGGCGGGAACCAAAAGCGGCGGGCATGCAGTGCCGGACTGCCGGTGCACTGCATGCAACTATATTGCAATCACCCGGGTGGACTCAACTGAATTATTTGGTGAGACGCAGACGCCAGACAGGTGGTTCACGAGGACATGTTGGATACATTTTTTTCTCTCTCTTGCTTTTTACTAATGGTAAGATATATTCATTAACCGTGAGGTTTACAATCGGCATAGATAGAGAGGGGATATCAGCTGGTCCTGTCTCTAACCACACATCAGTGGTAGAAGAACCTCTACGAAAATTTGCTAAGGCGTGGTGGCCTACAACATTCTTCTCACGCCGATCAACTCTACAACTGGCGGAGCTAGAGAATAGAGAACCAGATGTCTACCGGTGCCAAAACAGAGAAAAACTAACTTTTGCGAGATGCACGCACGTGGTGAAAAATTGGTGTTTTACAAAGGAAAAAAACACTCCACCCGGTGTCCCGTGCACCCCCTAGCTACTAGTGGATCCGCCACTCAACTCTACCCTAAAATATTGTCACTAGGTTCGAAATATTCTGAAAAAATGGGTATAAAACTACTAAAATACGTTAGAATTAGACGATATTTTGGTGATGGACCAAGATAATACCCAAAAATACACTAGTATCAAACAAGGCCGAACGCAGTCTGTTCCTTCAACATGTGAGCAACTGTCGTGGCATCTAATATCCCTGACTTCCGCAATTGTATCTCCTTTTTTCTTTTTCGTTGGGTATGTTTGTGTTGTTGCCGCAATAGTTTCTTGGTTTTTGAATCTTGTATGTTGGTAGTTGCTTTATCTTTAAAGAGGGCAAAACTCTATTTCTTTTGTAATTGCACAAAACACGACTGCCAACTGCCGATCAACTCTCCCCACAAAAATAGCGTCGACAAAACATTCCTAGGCTATAGAAGCGTCATGAACCAACCTGAGGTTGGATGGTTAGAAGGGTGGTTATATCTCAACCCATCAGAGTTAAAACCCTATGTTTGACACATGTTTGTCGCATAAAGGCGGAATATTCTTTCAGTGGGGCGTGAAGTTCCGTCGTTAACGAACCAGCTATGGTGTGTCAGATCAGTTTTGGAGGTGCTTATAAAGATAGGGTGTGCGTGCGTGCATTGTTAGGCGAGTGAACGGGCGTGTATGTGAACGTGTTGTGTTTCAAAAAAAAAAACTATAAGAACGTCGTTATTTCCTTGGTTGTACAGATGGGGCCTTCTCGTTTGGAAAATCTGGGGCCTGGCTCTAGTAAAACTACAACGAGTTTGGGCCTTTGCATGGACCGATGGAGATACAAGGCAGTGCGAAAAAAAGAAGATACAAATCCAAGGCCCAGAACAAGAAGACGCGGGAAATTAAAAAAACAACAACCGGAATTGGATCGGGGTATTGAACCCGACGTGAATCGAACACGCAACCTTCTGATCTGGAGTCAGACGCGCTACCATTGCGCCACGGATCCGGCATTGATGTTTTCTCTTACAACTGAACCAGATTATCAGGAGTCCAGGACACAACGATAAGCAAATGTTGGAGGATTCATTTCGACGGGGTTTTCTCAACGTATATGCTCGCTCTTGCTAGAAAAAGATATTTAACGCGAAACCTGACTTGTACATTGTGTGACGGATTTCATCGAAGTCCACGTACGTAGGAGTACGAGCTAAAGTGATGTGAGGAGCTCTACTACGCCAACGCAGCAGGAGAACGATAGCTGTATCTGCTGAGGCCAGCCTTCAAATATATTTGTAGTGTATGATTTGTGAGCTTCTACGTTACAATCTTGCAAATGATTTTTTTTAAAGATTCTCAGGGGGCGCCCCCGGTTCCATTAAACGAATAACAAAACCATAGCGTTTGTGTGACATCCCTGTCGTAGCATAGGTTCGAGAACTAAAAGCTAGAAGTCTCAGCAGCATCTAAAACTATTACATGCCAAGTATCAGTGGCCGGGAAGGGCTCAGCCTGCATGATATGCGCAACAAAAGCACTCCAAAACGAAACTACACTAGCTACTAGCACCAGAAACTACTACCACTTATCCAGCAAAGGCGATCTTCAGCAGTTGACTGTAGGGATGGGAGGGGCTTCGACTGCATCTTCACATCACCATATGGATGTTTTTCTTGCAATTTTTTTTATAGATAAAGAGTATATATTAATATCGCGAAGATACCAATTACACTCAACCTCTACAACAACGTAATAACCTAAGGTATTACGGATGCACACAGCCGAAAAACAATAAGAAGAAGAAACAAAACAAAAAAAAGTCCCGCTACAGAGTTACAATCCTTACAACAGCAGCACAACCACCACCATGACAACATCTGATGTCCAATTCTCCAAAAGCAACGCCTTCAAAAAGGAAACAGTGCAGAAGAGCCGTCGTCGCCCGATCGAAGATCTTGGGTTCTCACCCTGGCGATAGTCCCCGCTCTCAAAACAATGTCTTCAACAAGGCCATTGTCAGGCACAACCAATTAAGGTCAGACATTAGATTTTCACCCTGAAAGATAAGACTTTGAACTTCACATGTGCTGTCGCCCCCACTTACATATTGCTGCTACAATTCTTGAAGCTCCAAGCCAGTTCATCTTCGCCGCAAAGGCTCCAATTACCATATCACCATTACTAGTCCTCCAATCTCGGCTTTCAAGACATTTTCCGTCTCTGACTTCAACATAGTTTTCCCATGATGGCAACAAAAGCAGAGCTTCGCGTCGTTCCCTCCGTCGTGACCGAATCTCATCCGATCCAGCAATCTCTAGGCATAAACGTCTATGCGAGATCGCCGATGGAGCCTTCCGGAACCCGTCACTCTGACCAGATCAAAGAGGAAAGGCGTCAGGCACATCTTCATCTTGGCAGATGAATTGAATTGTGCAATTTAGAGATTTGCTTTTCATCAGAATTATTTCCATTTTCCTGTAGCAAAACCGGAGATTCTTTCTGGGGAATCCATTGCCAGCAGAGTTGGCAAATACTATTACAACTTATTTAGCTGGGCCTTCTTCTGTGTCTGTAAGTCAATTCAGCCCGCGAGTGAAGTGAGCAGGATCAACTTGTGTGGGAGCCGAGACAGTGGTGGAGGCTGCGTATCAGTTCACGGGAAGCTGGGGATATAACCTCAAAAAGTTCAGATCAGCAGTTTCTTTCGAGTGGATTACAGCGACAAATCTCGTGAACCTTTTGATTTTGTTTCCGAGATAAGGACCCGTTTTGCACGTGCTACTGTATTTATGCCGTATTTTCATCAGCTAATATATTATTGTGTAGACAATGAACTAGTATGGTGGGTATTCATCACGATCTCGCCACACTGCACCGCATAGGTATAGAGGAATTCACCCGAAACTATGGTGAATTCAGCAAAACAAGCAGAACACCGGAGCATCTTCGCACCTCTCTCAACGTGAATGCATTATGCATGCCATGTTTAGTTCCTCCTACCCCTCTGGGATGGCTAGCTGGTCATGTTCAAGTTATCAATTTGATTAATCTAAATCAAGTGGAGCCGCGAACAATAAGAAAACTCAGTTGGCCGGTGCTTTGGTTGATTTGACTGATCGGTTAAACCAAAAACAAATAAGAGAAAGATTATGCATAGCCGGAGCCTCGATGGTCTCGCATGATTCGATTCGGCCGTGATCTCCGGCGCCGGCGGCAGCCAGGTCGGTGATCTACTCGCGACATCCCACGCAATGTAATGTACTCCCTCCGTTCTAAATTAATTGACTTCCATTTGCCCACATGTGGATGTATCTAGACATGTTATAAGTATAGATACATCCATATTTAGACAAATAGAAGTCAATTAATTTGGAACGGAGGGAGTATGATATTGGGGTCATCCAAATGTTTGGTCCATGTACTGATGTACGTACTGGACATGCCTTGTTGAAGCTCATTTCGATATATGGTACCGTAAAGAACAACTAGCCTGTACTATCTCTTACATAATTCAGTAAACCGTGATATTTCAAGGAGAACAAAAGAAAATCATCATCTGCAAACAGCATGTTCCCCATCGGCCCACAGAAGGCATTCACCAGAATCGTACGTTGATGGCACTCTCGATCGGTAGTACACTTCGCACAATATCCGGTTATTTCTAAACGAACAGTTCCACGCTTTCAGAACATGCAGCATGGCATAGTACTGATTTCTCGACAAACAACAGGTTGTCCCTGATTAATGTTCTACAGATTTAAATATTCAATGCGTAATTCAGTGAGTCAACCGTTGTATTGCTTGACCCACGCGTTGCAGCTCCAAACAAGAACATTGAAGGGCACCTAACACTCTACGTTAGCTCAACCAGACGCAACTCTGAGGTATCAGCGGCCCATGGTTTTTGGTTGGTTTCAAATTTCAATAACTTAGCATGATCACATGACTGTCCATACCATGCGACCCCACTGCGAAGATGGGCAGGCAACCGGGTACAATCTGTCGTTTTGGTACTATTTATGCGATCAAATTAAGCCACCTTGAATTGGTTCTTAGTTATATATTCGGACAAAGCTGCAAATTCGTTGCTCAAGAGTCAACAGCATGCTAAAAGGCTGGGGCTTTGCTCCCCATTTCGAAAAAAAAAAACAGCATGCTAAAAGGCTGGTCATATATAGTGAGGTTTAATTTAGACTACTAACATGCATATGTTACTAGTCTATGTTATTGATTTCATAATGAAAAATTTCATATGTGTGATAGCATAAAAATCTTCACTTGTCATTTTTCATTGACAAGCGTTATGTGATTGTAACATAATATGTATCTCTCCTCTTTAATTATTTGACACATCATCTTCTTTTTTACCTACGTGAAAAGCATATAACCACATATATTACTCCCACCAAGGGTAGTCTAAACGCCATGAGCCGATCCTCGGAGTTAGCCGTTAGGCCTCTTCCAATGATGGCACTCAACATGGTACTGCAGACAAATTATTGGGATGTCACTAAAATAAAGATATTGCATGCACATATAGGTAAAAATAAATTATTACCCAATCACATACAATTATGACACCTAAATCAATCAAATACAACTCACTTAGAAACAAAACCTAAAAGATAATGTATTGTGGTGGTTGTCCCTAAATTCTACCACCTCATAAAATAATGTGCTAAGAGATAATGCACTAGGAGAGGCCTAACGCCCTTTAAGGTAGCAATTTTATCTTAAAAGCAAGTTGCACAAACACACACATATTTGTGTAATAAAAATGTAAGTTATGAGGCTTTGTACACCTACTGTGTAAGCTGGTAATAAAAATGTAAGTCATTGTTGTCATGATGCATGCACATGTATGTTGACCTGTGTAAGCTGGTAATTTGTTGTAGAACATGAGTGTGGAGGAGTTTAGTCATGTACTAGTTATGTCGGAGTCCTAGATTGTGTCTTACATTGAGGACTCTTAGCCACTACATGAGAATGCAGTGGTGCCGAACTCCTAAGAATTGTGCGGTGGTGTGTGAGGCGCTTGAGAATCAGCCGTGACGGAGGTACCTAGAGAAGTGTCAACTAAGGTAGTCAAGTGAAGGCAACCATGCAATTTATAATGTTTGCATATTCATCGCAATGTTGGCCCACCAACTAGTGGATGACGATTTTGTAAATTTTCGTCACAAACGAATGTCGAAAATTTTAGGCGTCACGGGATATTCGTCATACGTTAGCCTATTTCTTGTAGTGTACCTTCGTCTTGAATAAGATGTGTAATATCATTGCTAGTGGGGAATTGACCGAGAAGGGATTCCAGCAAGTGCACCTAAATGTTGTTGCCAATGCTCGTTTTGCTTTTAATGACAAGGACATCTCCTCAAGTCAGGTGTAAAATAACCTAGAAAATGGAGATTAAGGTAGATCAATGTGTGCAAACTTGAAGTCCTTAGATACGCCCATTGGTTTGAGGAGTCATTGTCCATAGTATTGGAGGCTCACCATACTCAAGAAACATGATAACTAATGACCTACCATTGTATCATTTTCCCACTTGCTCATAGCCTAAATATCAAGCACATCTAACACATTGTCTTTCAATCTTAGTATCACTCGAGTTCCCAACGAGCCCATATCAAATTATGTTTAGAATCAGACCATCTTCTAGTATGGTATGGCTACTGGCGTCATGGGCTCCACTGAGCCTTTGGGTAAACCTACACAGGAGTATCCAAACAACCATGAGATCGAGACCATAATCCTTTATGTCCCTAACAAGCATGCTGATCACCCACCTACTACTAACGGGAAGAGTAAGAGGGCTTCCAAACTCAATGTTAGGTTCCTATTTTGGAAGCCCCACTAAATTTTGGGAGCGGCTTTCCCAGGAAGCTGGGGGAGGTGCAGCTTCTCAGAGAAGCCGCCAAAAGAACTGGGCCGAAGTGCCCCTTCAACGTGGAGGAGGTATGTGTCCTCAACAACATGACCGAGGGCATGAAGAGGTGGCAATCGTCATTAGGAAGAGCAAGCCTTGTAGGGGTGCACCCAGATCTTTACTCGACTACGTCTTTAGTGAGGAATCTCTACTGGTGGTTCTGAACCACCTTATGGACAACAATGTACAAGGTCTCAACTTTGTTCGAATGGCACTTGATCACATGACCCTCTTGGCTTAGTACCTTCATGGGCAAGCACTAGTACTAGTGTTAGGGGTTTGTTGTGGGGTAGTGTTGATGTGTTGATGATGATGTATATTTCGTGAGCCGGTGCAATGTCCTCTCGGTAGCTAGGACTCGTTGAAACTGATGTTGGTCGTTATATTTTGTGAGGTGGTAGTATGACAACATAATAACTAGGATGAACTGATGTGTTGGTTATCATTTATGTTTATGCATGCCTTGTTCTACAAGTTGAAATGATCTTGGGTTGTCTGTTTTAGATTAATAACTGGTGTGTGTGTCGTACAAAGGGACCAAGGAGTTTATAGTTTAAACCCAACTACTAGAAAAGGGTTTCAGAGTAGAGAGAAAACATATGAGAATTACTCCAAACTCGCAGCAGAGAGAAGAATAGTCTTGTCCCGCACAGTGCCACCATAGTCACCACTATGTTGCTGCTGGTTGACTAAACTCTAACTTTAGTGACATTAGTACAACATCGAGGGCAGTCTGAGATCCCCACCCTCTCTCGTCGTCTGGGCAGCAAACATAGGAGCCGAGGACCTGTCAATTCATGGTAAAAAATGATGGAGACGGGACAGATGGCGGTGGCTAGGGTGGAACCTTAAATCGTCGCCTTCTTCTTAGTGACGTTTCACAACGGCGATTCGGTTAAAGGAGAATATCAGCTTGCGAGCAATAGAAGTCATCTAGAGTGAACCATGCATGATACCATAACAAAATAGAAATGGGAATTGAAGTGGACATATAGGTACAAACTAGAGCATCAAAACACCAAGGGCGTGTATGGTTGGCTGCAACTATTTCCAACCGGCTCGCGGTGGCCTGGTCTAGCTAGGCTTGCCGGCTGAGGGTCATGTGTGCACTTTATTTGGTTGCCAGTATTGCTAGACAATGCAGGAATGTACAAATTGAGGTCCATTGTTTGGTTTCCTACGTGAAGGGCTTTGGTGTTACGGTGCAAATACCATGTTGATTGGTTGCATCCTTGAGGACCAATGTGGTAACCTTGCACCACATGTGATGAGCTTCTGAGCTCCATTCTAGCTTTGCTCCAATGTTATTATTGTTGTAATATGCAAATGATCATATACATATTTACAAAAATATTGGTAGCACAATTATGACAAGATGAACGGCGATTGTGCAGTATAGTATGTAAGCTTACTTAAACCAATTAGATATTCATCATTGTCTACTTCAGGATTGATCTTGCCTCTTCGTCCACCTCGCCGGTGGCGTTGAGGAGGGCGGGGAAGCGTCTGGTCGCTGCTTACATGGAGTGGTGGATATCGTTTAGTTTACGCGTGTTACAAGTATGATGTCAGAGAATTCGGATCAATTCAAGAGTTCAGTGGCGACGACTACGATTCTACAACGCTGGTGCTTAAAGGCACGTGCACGAAAACTCCCTGGCTGTCATCAACAACACTAGGCCATCCCTGCAGCTCGCTCTAGCGGCGGTAGTGGCCCTTAGGTTGTCCAAGGACATTGTTGTAATTTTTAGTATGTTAGAAGATAAGATATTTGCTTTTCTTTAATTTTTTCCGTTGAGGCAAAAATACTATTAGTATATTTTTATTTAAAGCATAACCATATTTCGAAATACATAGTGAGAACCGTTTGGAGGACAATAATCGACTGTTTTCTTACCTAATTTGCCACTTGCACGGGTACAATTTGGTTAGTAGAGTCCCTCGAGGCGATTGTCCGTACTGTGCAAGTGATCCTAGCGAATTACTCCCTCCTTAACAGCTATAATGCGTGATAACATAGAGTAAGCATTTGTCATCCAACAACATCAACTGGTTCTATCTTTAACAGCAGCCACACGGGATCCCACATCTAACGCTACCAAACACAGCACAGCCACAGAGAATCCTGTCCAATCTCTCTCCCCCATCTTCCCCAGCCCCAAGAACCCATCTTCCCATCAGTCCACCATCACTCCTCTCCCTCCTCCATCGATGCCCCTGCCCTCCTCCCTCTCCACCCTCCGCTCCTCCCCCCTTCCTCCTCTCCGCTCATGCCACTGCGTCTGCCTTCACACCCCCTCTCCTCGCCCTCCCCAGCCGCTCCCCACCTCCTCGCCATTTCCGACGATCCGAGCTCCCGCCCCTAGGCCGCAAGGCCGCGACCCCGATCCGATCCGTCCTCCCCGGCAGGCAGACCGCCGGATGTGCTAGCCGGGACCCTGCCTGCTTCACTGCCGCGTGCGGATTCGTCGCTGACCACCCCCGCGCGCGCGCTTCCTCTCACTCCGCCCCCATGGACGGCGTCCAGAGCTTAGCTCAGTCCTTGGGAGCCGGCGAAGGTGGCCGGAACAATCTCTTCCGAACCCTCGGGCCAGCGCTCTTCATCTCGATCGGGTATATCGACCTCGGCAAGTGGGTGACCACGATCGATGCTGGCTCCCGCTTCGGGTACGACCTCGTGCTGCTCGTTCTGCTCTTCAACTTCTCCGCCGTTCTCTGCCAGTACCTCTCCATATGCATCGGCATGGTCACCACCAAGAATCTTGCCCAGGTAACTAACTACTACTTTGGTCATTTCCTCCTCCTTGCTGTGGTAAGTTTAGTCAACAGCTCTAGCAACTTCCCATGGATTGCCTACAGTGATCTAAGATACAATAGCTCCCATCTCATCAAGGTTCCTTTTTTATAAGACAAACAGTAACATTTCGTTACCCGCATTTAAGAAGATCCAAAGGTTCTTACAAACTGAAAGATAAAGCTGGTGTTAACAGTCTACAGAAACATGAGAAAAAAAAACCCCCAGAAAAAGCATTACCCCGAGCTGCACGCAAGCAGTAACCAGCAACCATCTGCCCCCAAAGTTCCTCCTTTTCCTTTCCTTTTACTTAAGATAATTCAGTTCTTTCTTAAAGTTTTCCTATATTGTTCTGTATTTAATATCTAAAAAATATTGTTCTGTATCACTCAGCTATCTTCATCATGTTATTCGTGTGGGAGTTTGACCATTTGTTGTTGTGATACTTTTACATGAACATAAAGGTATGCGTCCAGGAGTACAGTCAGCCAATATGTGTTGGCCTCGGTGTTCAGGCATTATTGTCCTTGCTAACTGCAGAAGTTACCATGGTATGTCTAGGCACTTCACAGTTCACAGTTTCACACGAATCTATGTTCTGTCACTGCTTCAGTCTGGAGCATGTATTTACTATGTCATATATGCATTAGCTTGTATCTTGATGGTCTGATCGTGATGTTTTGGCTATTTCAGATTTCAGGCATAGCAATGGGGTTCAACCTTGTATTCGAATACGATGACATTGTCACAGGCATATGGTTTGCAAGTGTTGCGGTTAATCTGCTACCATATGCGATCTCCCATCTGGTAACTCTTCAAGAAAAACTACATCGTAAAAGAACCTTCTCAATTTCTTATGTACATTTGCTTCCTGTGCCCATCGTAGGACAAGAAGATGGCTGGAACATTAAATGCCTGCATAGCGGGCGCCGCACTCGTTTGCTTTGTGCTTGGTTTATTGGTCAGTCAACCAAAAGTTCCTCTCGATATGGATGTGATGTTCCCCAAGTTGAGTGGTGAAAGTGCCTATTCCCTCATGGCACTTCTGGGTGGAAATGTAATAGCGCACAACTTTTATGTCCATTCATCATTTGTCCAGGTAAGCAATAGTGCACAAATTCTACGTTCATTTATGATTATTCAGCTAGTTTAGTATATTTGAAGTTAGATTTGGTGCCCTTAGCTTTTTAAAACTTGCCGTCCAGTTCCATCACTAGTTGGGGTCTGTTGAAATTCTACAATCATGTCGACAGCACCTTATCTTCTACTGAAGGTTGTTAGGTGTGTTATGCCCATTTGGCCCATTGTAGGGCTTGGATACATACACCTTCCTTCTGATAATTTGATGAAGTGATTTTATGCGCTCTCATTCATAGCATCCATCGATCTTTTAGTATTTTGCCGTATGAACTCCAGGGCTTAAAGTTACAGACTTCTTCACCAAGGTTCATAATCGATACCAACATAGGTTTAATACGCTAAAGTTAGGTGGTTAGGTTCTACTCCCTCCGTTCCACAATATAAGATGTTTTAGACTTTTTCCACATTCACACGTATACATATGTATCTAGACTCGTTTTAGTGTATATGTCCACTCATTTTAGTCTGAATCTAGACAACATGTGACACACCTAAAACATCTTACATTTAGGAACGGAGGGAGTAGGTGGTTATGTGCCAAATGCTTAGCAGGGGATATATAAAGTATGTTCTCGCTTTCTGAAAAACGCTATGTTCTTGCTACCTTGCATGAAATGAAATGAAATGAAAATGCAATCTGAAAGATTGCAGTGTCACGAAAAAATGGTTGGATTTCCCGCTAAAAAATGATAGCTAAACACACTAGCATTCTTCAGTTTGCCCCATTCTACGTGGTTATGAGGTCTCGAAAATCCATCAAGTTATTGGTAATTTAGTATTTACAAATAACTATAGAGCACACAAAGTGTTTGCACTGCACTTCTACGCTTTCTACGCAATGGAGTAGTGATTTAATTAACCAGTCCATTTACATTGATTTGTGTTCTGTCTGTACCATTTCTTATGTTAATTTGAATATCATCTGTGCAGGCCCAGAAAAGATCTCCTGTTACACTCGGGGCCTTATTTCATGACCACCTTGTTTCTATCTTATTTATTTTTTCTGGGGTTTTTCTTGTGAATTATGTTCTCATCAGCTCAGCAGCAGTTGGATCCGGTGATACGCTGCTACTGACCTTTCAAGATGTTGTAGAGCTGATGAACCAGGTCCGTGTCTGCCTTCCTTTCTGTAATTTCTACTTATTTCTCAAGTTATTTTCCAGCGTTGCTGCCTATCTGTATGCGGTGACGTTTAAATCTGAAATAATAATAATGCAATACTGTCCTTAAGTTCTGTATCTGACATATGTCTCCCCTTTCTCTCGTATTGTATTACTTGTAGTTATATTTCATATTATCATTTTTGGTTTCAGTTCCGCATTGAAGTTCCATCCTGAGTTTCTCTGAAATTTTTCTTCTGCAGATATTCATGAATCCTGCAGCACCAGTTGTGTTCTTACTGGTTCTTCTCCTTTCGAGCCACATCATCTCGTTGTCATCTATTGTTGGTAGCCATGCAATTGTAGAGAATTTCTTTGGTGTAAACCTTTCTCTTTCTGCACACCATCTGCTTCTCAAGGTTGTTGCCATCATTCCTACTATCTACTATGCGAAGATAGCGGGCTCAGAAGCAATATATCAGTTACTTATCATCTGTCCAGTCATCCAGGCCATGCTCCTTCCGTCGTCTGTTATACCTGTTTTCCGTGTTGCCTCATCAAGATCATTAATGGGCACTTACAGAATATCTTCGTCTGTTGAAATATTGGCCTTTCTTGCATTTCTGCTTATGCTATTTACAAATATCATTTTTATGGCGGAAATCCTGTTTGGTGATAGCACCTGGACAAACAACATGAAAGGCAACACTGGGAGCCCAGTGGTACTTCCATATACTTTCATAGTCCTAATTTCGTGCATATCTGTTACTTTTACACTGTTCCTGGCTGTTACTCCATTAAAGTCTGCAAGTAATGAAGCCGAAACTCTGGAGTTGTCTATGCACTCTGAGAGAGAACCATTTGCCAGTACTCATCATAGAGAAGAGTTTTCTGTGGAAGATGTTTCCCATGAAGAAGTTCAAAGGCCTTCTACTGATGCTCTCAGGGATCCAATGGAAAGTCATCCTAAATCAGCTTTGGAGCATACTGAAAGTTCTGACACCACTGTAGAGTCTGATCATGACACTCAGCAATCAACTGCTTATACAGTCAGTACTCCTAAAGCTCAACCCTCACCACCTGTCTACCATGAAGATCCAAAACCAGTTTGTGTGGCTGATTGGACAGAGTCAATACCAAAGGTTTCTACCCCCACTGCAGTAGAACATATTAATACAGAGAACAGCAACGTGAAGAGCACAACTGGAAAAGATGTTGAAGTAGTAGCAGAGGTTTGCACAGACAAGGATAATGTTGCCCCACGTAATTTGGAATGTGAGAAGTCTGCTGGAGGCAGAGTACCTTTCAATCCTGACGGTCCACCATCTCTTACTTTCAGCAGGGGAAAAGACACTGATGCTGGCAATGGTAGTGGCAGCCTCTCGACACTTTCTGGTTTGGGTCGTGCTGCAAGAAGGCAGTTAGCAGCAACTCTTGATGAGTTCTGGGGGCAACTTTTTGATTATCATGGTAAAATTACACAAGAAGCTAGTGATAAAAGGTACAATTTTCTGCTTGGACTGGACTCGAAAACAGTTAGTTCCACTGTGAGGGCAGATCACCAAACCACTGAAGCTTCAAAGAGCCCCTTGATGAGAGATGCGATGCGAGGATCACCTACCTCACTGAACTCGTGGGACTCCATGTCACGTGATAAGGAAATCCGTAGTCTAGACTGGAATTCTGGGCATCAGATGAGTGCAATGGGTTCACCAAGCTGGTCTCAGAGCATGAGTTCACCATATACAGACATTTCGAGTCAAAACAGCAGCTTACTTGAGCAAAATGCAAAATATTATTCCAATTTCAATGTGCCATCTTACTCCGATAATCAGTTCTATCAGCCTGCTACCATTCATGGGTATGAGCTGGCATCTTATTTGAAAGGGATGAATGCAAGTAGAAGTCAGTACTCCAACATTCCCCTGGACCCACGACGAGTTCCTAGATCTTCTGAATATTTTCCTAACTACGCAGCCTCTGCTTTGGATGCCCGTAGCCAAAATGTGCGTGCTTCATTGGGAGCCAACTCTTTTCAAAGCCCAACGATGAACCGCTTAAATGCAGCAGTGGAGAGACCCTATTATGATTCTAACTCTGTTGAAGAAAGTGAAAGCGTTGGCTCACCTGCATACTCCAAGAAGTATCACAGTTCACCTGACATATCTGCACTAATTGCTGCAAGCAGAAAGGCTTTGTTGAACGAAGCAAATTTGGGCGGTGCTGCTGGAAATCAGTCATACCTAAGTAAGCTGGCATCTGAGAGATCGCAATACATGGACCCGACAGGCAGGTCTAATGCTCAAGTTGCATTTAATGAGAGCCCACAGCATAACCTCCAGAGGGATGTCCTATCTATGCAGTTGGGTATGAACCCCAACACTAAATCCCTTTGGGCTCAACAACCATTTGAACAGTTGTTCGGTGTGTCAAGTGCAGAATTGAACAAAAGTGAGGTGAACACTGGCCAGAGATCAAGTGGCATCACAAAGGATGATTCCTCTTACACAGAATGTGAGGCGGAACTTCTTCAGTCTCTTAGATTTTGCATCATGAAGATCTTGAAAGTGGAAGGATCAGGATGGCTCTTCAGGCAAAATGGTGGTTGCGATGAAAACTTGATTGATCAAGTTGCAGCAGCTGAGAGATTGTCACAAGAACCAACAGGGAGTCAGTTGTCAGCTGATCTTCGGCGTTCACCTTCTGACAAAAGCTCACAGTCACTTAGAAGGAATGATGAGAGAGCTGCCAATTGCATGCACGGACTACGCAACTGTGGTGAAACTTGTGTTTGGCAGGGTAGCCTGGTTGTTAGTTTTGGTGTTTGGTGCATCCGTCGGGTATTGGACTTGTCCCTTGTGGAAAGTAGACCAGAACTTTGGGGGAAGTACACTTATGTTCTCAACCGTCTTCAGGTGATCCTTTTGTCTTATCTATTTGCAGCAAACATGTATTTTACCAGTAAATGGCTACCCACTTAAAGAAGGATCCATATATTGGTTGCTCCATCAATGTAGCAAAGGTTATAAGCACCTTGACTGCATACTTTTATAGTTGATCTCACTTCTATTAAGTTTACTTGAAATGCCAGTTAGTTTGAACCAAACAAAATTGAGATTTGCTACTTTGCTATGCTGTACGCACCATTTCATGATGCAAATATAGTGTTATGCATTGCCTTCGTATACATTGGAAATTTGAATTGTATCTCACAAGTGAAAAGAACTTGCGTCAACTCTTTAACTGTGAACTAGGCCTTTCCTGTGAAACCTGTTTTGACGGCGTAGATGCACCCACCATTCAAAAATCATATTTCGAAATGTCAAAAAGTTAAAAAAAATCGGGTATACATAAGGACATTTTATGTTTGCTCACAAAGTTTCGTGAAAAATGACATTTTTTATCGTCTGCATAAAAAAGACAAATTCCGGTGTTACAAAATGATTTTTAACGATACATTTTTTTGTCTTTTTATACAGTTCACAAAAAATATCTTTTTTCGCGATTTTTTTGTGCGGACATAGAATATCTTGATTTACGCCTGAAATTTTTGTTTGGAATTTTTTGACAATTTAAAATGTATTTAAAATATTTTTTTTATAACGGGTGCATCTAGACCTATGGGCCAAAACATCCTGTCCGCCTTTCCCTTACTTTTATTCCTTCAAAAAACATAAATAGGTTCTGCTGCTCAGTTGTATTGGGCAGCTAGATTTTGCTGTCCTGGGCATGCAGCTCTTACTTGAATTCAATGTTGCTTGCTTATTTGCTGATCTTATATTTGATGTATGTAGGGAATCGTTGAACCTGCTTTTTCCAAGTCCCGGAAATCTCTCACCAGGTGTGCATGTCTTCAAGTAGTAGGTCCGGTTGCCAGGCCCATTTCTGGCACCTTCACCACTTCAGCTGTGATCTTGGAGACGATCAAGGATGTGGAGCAGGCCATCTCTGGACGCAAGGGTCGAAGCGGAACAGCAGCTGGAGACGTAGCTTTTCCCAAAGGGAAGGAGAACCTGGCTTCTGTGCTCAAGCGATACAAGCGTAGGCTGTCGAGCAAGCCACCTGCTGGACAATAGCGCGTCACCCACTGGTCATGATGTTTTTACTTGTTTTGTAGGGTTCCTGGCGCTGTTCTACTAGACAGGGTGCCATTTCCTGCTTCTCAAGCCTTTAGCTGTTTTTTCGTTGCACGACGTTGTTAGGGCCTGAGGGAGCTCCTTGACCTTTTTGGGCCCTTAGTTTTTTGCATGTGATGTTTGAGAGGGGCCGAGGATGAAGGGTAACCAACCATGTTTGCTGCGACTGCAGCTTGTGAAAGAAATGCGATCTTGCTGGATCAACATTGTAAAGTCCACTGTAACTCAACTGGACTAGTTCTTTTTTTGGCCTTGTCTGCCCTATGTGACTCTGTAGAAAGGTTACAAGTAATGTTCATGTGAAATTTGACTTGTGTATTGTGTTCTTGCGTTGCTTCTAGCATCGCATGCAATGGAGTCTTGTGGCAGGATATTCTCCTTGTTGCTTCCACTTTGTGTTCTCTTCTGATTAGACTCTTGGTGATTTATATTTACATTATGTTTTTTCTCTCTTTGGTGTTTTGTTCTACTAAACCAAATACTACCTCTGATCCTAAAAAACCCAGACACTATGGATCGGAGAGAGTATCATGGATACATGCTCGTTTGATTTATTGGAGTCATCGGGTTCATATTTATGCGAATCATCCATAACGAATATGCTCCTCTCCTTCCTACTTTACTCATCTTTGCTTCTCTAGACCAATATTCAGTATGTACCATGTTTTGTTTCTCAAACTGTGTTGTTATTTGGATTACAAGAAGCAAAAAATCACTGGAGTTGTACATTTTTGTGTTAATGCAAGCAATTTGTGAAATCTGAAAATGTTTCTTTGATCAAAGCTTGGGGCCGCCATGCACAAGAGGAGAGCAGCCCCAGTGATGCAAACGCATACACAGACGAGAAAATCAACCAGGGGGGTAGACTGGCCGTTTCCCTGTGGTAAGTAGTTCCATTTTATTGTTTACCATGCAAACTATCAACTCCAACTTGTGGGAAACTCCTCAAAGGCAAAAAAATATTCCACCGGAACCCACCTAATTTGGCAGTAAGCTGATCACGAACGCCAACAGTCCTCTGGTACGGATACTGATTTTTAGCAGTTGGCTCCATACCAAATACATTATGAGAAAATTTAACATCTTGCGCGAATTTTGTCCCAAATCACATAGCAACAAGGAGAATTGGACACTGCATAAAAAAATCTGGACAACGACGGGCGTGTTTGGATCCTTTGCTCGGTTAGCCTTGCTAGGCCAGACTGAACTAGCTCGTTTGGGCTAGAGCCCACACGAGCAAGACTATTTGTTTGGTTGCATTGCCTGGACGAGGAGTTAACACACGTACGGTAGCAGTTACCGCTAATTTGTTTCCATCTCGCTCGCTTGCCTTCGCGGGAGAGCCAATTTGGCTAGCCGGCCAGGGCAAGCTTTTAACAGCAGTTACTAGCAAAATTGCCACCAAAAGCAAAGTTTTATCCCCGTACCAAACGGCCAGCCTCGCTAGGCAAGGCTAGGGTGGCTATTGCTCAAGAACCAAATGCACCCGACATCTTTCACTAGTTTGAAGTTTCTTGTCAAACGGTGACACCTTTCACTTGACATACCAAACATAGGCTTAAGGAGACGATGAAATATCAGATTTCCGCCTCTGTTCGTGTTGTTTCTCTCTGTAAGCCCTGAAACACTTGTGATACGAGAAATCCTCCATATCGCCGTTTGTTCTAACCACAAAGAGACATCTGGACCTCCTGAACTCAGGATGCTTGCCAACCTACAAACATGAGCACTGCACAAGTTAGGAAATGTCCACAAAATTTACGATCACTTCCCGTAAGGTAGCAATCAATTTTCACACTCACAAAGGGATGGGTATTATAGCGTTTTCACTTCGACCCCGTGAGGTGTAACAGTGGCACTGTCAGAATGGCAAAATAGCAGTTGGTATGAACTGGAAATACAGACAATACGTTATGTATCTACCTAAAAGCTGCAACTCCTAATTTAAAGGCCAGGTCAGACCAGTGATTCGACCGGATAAACCAGAACAAAGCTGCAGAGACGATTGATTAAGTAAAGTATATGTTCCAGACTGTGAACAAAGCTGCAGAGACTATTGATTAAGTAAACTATATGTTCCAGACTGTTAGTACTGTGGTGTACCATTTATGAAGCAAGGGATAGTCACCACATACATACTGTGGGAGGAATATTGTTATCATATCCATACATGGAAGCTAAGGCAAATCTGCATGAGTGTCATAAAAACTGGCACCATATTTCTTAATGACATTAAATAATCAGATTTTTTACTAAACTATTACAGGATTTAAAAGGCCATTAAGGGAATAAAACTAAAAGATGAAATTCTCCCGGAAGTATAGATGAACTTGTATTTGGGAATGAGGCTAGTGTTGTGAATATGAAGTCCTTTATCTCCCCATAAAAGAATAAATGAGGTGGTTGTGTTAGTTAGTTGATACTGAGCACTTGAGCTCAGAGCAAGCAGCATCATGGCTGTTCTGGAACATCAACTTGCACATTTTCCAGATAGAGCCACAAGAGAAGTTCAACTAGTAAGATTTCCAAAAACAAAAACAAAATAGGGAAATGACCGAGACTCAAAACTGTAGTTCTCATTTGTTATGCTCGATGGGGGTCCTCCTTATGAACAAAAAGTACGGCACAAACTTAGCTTCGAGGTATTTTAACAACAAGCAAATGATAATATCCTTAAGATTTTTTTATTTAATAATACAAGCTTGGCAAATAAGAAATAAAAATCGGTGGGAACAATAGAGAACAGAAGAGAATTTTTTTTTTTAGGGTCTCATCTCTTTCTTATTAAATGGAGTGATCACCCAAACTCACCATAATAGCTTCAAGTCCACAACCAATCTTGTCTTCCGAACGAGGGTGGTAAGCAAGAACCTTTTCTACTATAACCTTTTCATCATCCGGACTTAACAAGGCACCATCTCCATATCTGTTATAACAGAACGCAATCAGATAGACAGTAAAATATGATCACAACAGTCGCAAACTGTAAGAATTATGGTACATAAGAACCTACCATATCTTTTTTGTTAGCTGCAAAGTTTATTTTTATAAGATTTCCTGCATTGGATTAAGACAAGGTGGGGCCCAAGGACTTCGCTGGCTATAACACAATCAACCGGATAAATACGTTGCAAGGAGATGGGAACTACAACATTGCCCTCCAAGAAACATATCTGGGCAAACTCACAGACAAGTTACAACACGAGAAACATATCCATCTCGGGGAACCACCGGATGGAAGGATGACGAAGCCGACTACTGCTGATGGAAGGAAGAGACACAACTCACCATCTCAGTATGATTGCCGCACGCATGTGGTTGCCAAAGATAAGTCCCAGCAAATGGAGGACATCATCGCCAAGCAGACTGCCTTCCTCGCACCAGTGGGTTGGGAGGAAAAAGCGATCACTGCATTACAATGTACTTGTCTATTTGGGGCACACATCTTGCCAAAAGTCAGGACCTTTTTTGCGGCACAGATGTTGAAGTTGCATGTGCGCAAGCAAGTCACCGGTCAGAGTAAATGACACTGGCGGTCACTGAAGTCGTCGTGTGGGTGCACTTAGGTCACCATTTTCGAAAACCTTGTGAACCTGTCACTCAAGTCAACATTCGTGTGCACTTTGGTCACTCGCCCGTTTGTTGACCGGTTTTGTTTGTTGACCGGTTTTTTACCAAAACCGGTCACGTGGGACTCACGTGAGTTTGTTCCGAGCCATTATTTTTACAGATAACCCCTTCAGTTTTTATGTATGCACTCAATCTGCCTAATTCTGTCAAGTGGGTCCCACCTGTCAGTGGGAGGAAATAACCCCTTCAGTTTTTATGTATGCACTCAGTCTGCCTAATTCTGTCAAGTGGGTCCCACCTGTCAGTGGGAGGAAATAAATGAAACGACTAAAAGGGGACGCAGGGAGAAGATTCGAACCTGAGTTTATCGGTGCGACAGAGCAGTCGCTAGCCACTAAGGATACCAAACACATATGTCTATTCTATACAATTGAGTCTATTATACACTGAGTTTGTTTTCTGAAAATAAATAAGGAACTAAAATTACATACTCGCGGAGGGGATTCGAGCACGAGATCTCTCGCTACTGCAATAGAGTAGCTAGCCACAACGGACGGCGCGACGGTATCTTAGTAGTCGTATATGTCAGCCTCATATATTGAATTTATAAGTTTATACAATTTTTTGAATTTATTAAATTATTTGTAACTGGAAAAAATCCGAAACCTATGTACCCGGAGAGCTACCCTAACACGGGTCACTGACTCGTGGGCCAAGAGCCACGTCAACTAGCCACGCAGGCAGCCGGGCCCACTGGTCAACAAACGGGGCTGACCGAGCAAACATGTGCGTTCGTGATCTGTACTGGTTAGTCAGTGTGTGGCTGTAGTGTTAGTTCCTTGGTTCGAATGCCCTACCAGCGTACTCCCTCCGTATCAAAATATAAGACTTTCTACCTATTCAGGTATACATGTGTGTGTGGAATAGGTAGAAAGTCTTATATTTTGATACGGAGGGACTCCCTCCGTATCAAAATATAAGACTTTCTACCTATTCAGAATAGGTAGAAAGTCTTATATTTTGATACGGAGGGACTCCCTCCGTATCAAAATATAAGACTTTCTACCTATTCAGGTATACATGTGTGTGTGGAATAGGTAGAAAGTCTTATATTTTGATACGGAGGGAGTATTATTTTGGTTTCTTTATTTATTTGCAATCCTAGTGTCAGTATAATTACGTGAGGTGTACAACGTCGACATAAACGTGCGCGAGCCGTAGTGGCAAAGTTCTGCGTTAATGTCGGTAGAGAACCCGGGTTCGAATCTCCTCCCCGCGCCTCCTTTTAGTCGTTTTGTTTATTTCCTCCCACTGACAGGTGGGACCCACTTGACAGAATTAGGCAGACCCTGTGCATACATAAAAACTGAAGGAATTATCTGTAAAAGTAACAGCTCGGAACAAGCTCACGTGAGTCCCACGTGACCGATTTCGGTCAAATACCGGTCAACAAACGGGCGAGTGACCAAAGTGCACACGAATGTTGACTTAAGTGACGGGTTCACAAGGTTTTCGAAAATGATGACTTAAGTGCGCCCACACGACGACTTCATTAACCGCCAGTGCTATTTACTCCACCAGGCAGCATGTTGGCTAGATTCGCAACCACAAGAGGCGACAAGAAGACCACCATCTACATGCTTAGGCAGCTCCATTAGATGCCACATCACGCTATGGTAAGAGCAGCAGAATTTGTCCATCTACCGGTAAGTCAACAAGAGAATAGGCCGTACACTGGAAAACTCTACAGAAAAAAAGCTTAAGTGGACACCATCGAGCATGATGCATAAGATACCTTGCCACCAGCAGCAATGCAGGTGAACCAAAAACAGGGATTATATTGCAAAAATAAGAAAGAAGAAGAGACTGGCAACACTGAATCACTAGGATAGGATGACGAAGGGCACACAAGATCAAGGACAAGCAGCCTCTCCGGAGCAACAAAATCTGGTCAGAATGCCACAAATTGATGGCTAATACACAGTACAACCTGGCCCCTTCTCCATTCTGTCTGGTATGGCAGGCACAAGAGAGGGGAGAAATGGCGGTGAGATTGGAATGAATACATTCAGCTTCTATTTGTCATTCATTCAACCAACAAACAAACTTCTTGTGAAGGCAACCCTTCTTGGATATTCCAGTCCCAATCTAATATCGTTAATAGACAATACTGAACCCTGTCAAAGTGGCATTCTAGTATTCCAGTTACTTAGTTGGATGACGCAATAATAAAATAGTCATCACAAAATACTTCGATAATCCTACATATTTTGGTCCAGTGAAGAATTTCTAGTATTCTAGTTGTTTAAGCACAATCATAGTGATTATAGGAAATTGAAGCTAGCAGCCATTCGCCTGCTGAAATTACCAGGATAGTTTACTTACCTTATGATTACTCATTGCTACAAATGATATGCATGTGTAAGTATCTTTAGAGCACTGTTGCCCAATTTCTCAAGCAATCCTGATTACTACAATAGTTCACATCCTTACGGGACCCTATGAGAAAATGTGCGTGTTAAATGTGCACGGCGATTGAAAAATCCGTACGTCCGCTTACGACTGTTCGAGCCTCCTATTCATTGCAACAAGGAGAGGAACCAGTAGCTGACCTGCCTGAGTGGAGGATGTCCTTGACAAGTTCCACGACGGGCTGGACTTCGCGGAGGATCTCCGCCTCGCCCTCCTCGCACGGCTCCTCCACGGCTCCACGGACCCCGGAGCGGAGGGCTCGTTGTCGGCGGGGAGGCTGCAGAATAGGCGGCTTCGGCTGGATAACGCCGGAGAAGTGGCGGACGGCGGGAGGCCGCCGTGGAGGAGGCGCGTGGCAGCTCAGGCGAGGGCGGCGGCCAAGGCCATGGCTTCTTCACCAGCTGACAACTATAGAATTCTGTGGAAAGCCGTATTCGCAGTGGCGGACGCAGCGTCCCGGCTGCCCGGGCACCCGGGCTTCCGGCCGGCCGGCACCATGTATTTTCATGGTATTTGTCCAATGAAATAGCGTATTAAGCCTCTATATTAATAGTTTGTCCGAGCTTTAAAATATTCCCGGGTCCGTCACCGCTGACAAGGGTTTCTTGTTTAGGTTTTAACTTTTTTATCAGAGTGATCAGGAAGAGATATATGGGTCTGGTCTTTTCCTCTTGATGGAATGGTGTGACGTTCTACACGCGTTTTCTGGTTTGGTCTTGTGTCATTGCTTCTTTGGTACCCAAAACACACATCTCCGACACAACACACCTGCTATGTAAAATATTTTTAAAAACTTTTAATTTTTTTAAAAAGTTTCAAATAAAATTTCAGATATATATCATGACATTTAATGTTAGCACAAAAAGTTTCGCGAAGAAAAGACAATTCTTGTTACCTGTGCAAAAAAGACAAAAAAAATGTGTACAAAGTTTTTTTTTTTAAATCCGGATTTGTCTTTTTTGCTTCAGCCCATAAAAAGTCTTTTTTTTCCCACAGTACTTTTTGTGCTAACATAAATATCATCTAGTATATAGAAAAAAAATATTTGGAATTTTTTGATATTTTAAAAAATGTTTTTGAGCAGTGGGTGTATCTATACCTATGAGCCGGAATGGATTTCCGCACATCTCCTTCCTATATTGTTCCTCTTTTTTCCTTCTCTATTACCACCAAGGTTCAGTTTGCACCATGTTTGTACTTGTGTCTCAAACTGGGTTTATATTTTGTTTACCAGAAAAAAATACTGTATATTTAGGTGGTCGAGGGAGTTATCCATTTCTGCTTCAGCGCAAGCAATTTTATCAAAAATCTGAATATGTTGATGGGATCCAAGTTTGGGCGCTCCATGCACATGAGAGAAAATCAATCAGGGGTAGAATGGCCACTCCCCGTGGTAAGTAATTTCATTTTATATAGCAAACAACTATCAAAAGGTTGGATCAACTATAACCTGGGAAAAATCAGAACTAGCCTTATTTGGCAGTGAACAGATTAGTCCATTTGATCGGGTCAATACTGAAATACATTACGAGACCAAGAAACACATACATGCAAAAATCACTTATGAATTTTGTCCCAGATCATTTTGCAACAGAAGAAACACTTGGACAATGGCATCTTTCACCTGACAGACCAAACGTAGGCTAAAGGAGACCATGGGATCGAAGATTTTGGGCTATCCCCTTCTGCCAAAGTCAGCATCAAGCAAAATATACTCTACTTGGAAGGAAGGTGAAAAAGTGTTGGCCGCTTCTGTCCGAGATGTTTATCTATAAACCTATCTGCATGGGTTGGATAGGCCCTTTTGACGTATGCCCTCAGACACTTGCGGTATGAGAAATCCTCCAAATCGCCATTTGTTCTAACCAAAATGAGGCATCTGGTCTCCCTGAACTCAGGATGCTTGTTAACCTACAAACATGAGCACTGCACAAGTTAGGAAATGTACACAAAATTTACACCTCCAAGGCTCACTTGTCATAAGGTAGCAATCAATATTCATACTCAGAAACGGATTGGTATTTTAGTGTTGAGACATTATGTTATTTATGTACCTAGAAAGTTGCAACTCCTAATTTTGAAGGCCGGGTCAGACCAGCGGTTTTGGACAAACCAGAACCAAACTGTAGGGAGGAATCATTAAGTAAACTACAGGTTTCAAACCGTTAGTGCTGTGGTGTACCTTTTTCCGATAAAGGGCGCTTTTATTAAACTCAAACGTTTGCATCAAGGTGATACAAGAAAAAAACAGGGAACAATTCATTAGGCAACGGATAACCATGACATACATGCCGTGGGAGGATATTGCATCATCATGTCCGTACATGGAACCTAAGGCAAATCTGTATGAGTGTCATAAAAACTGGCTCCATGTGATCGAGCATCATTTCTTAATGCCATTTAATAAGCAGATTCTATTAAAGGATAAAGGAAACCATTAACGAAATAAAAATAACAGACAAAAATTTACTGGAAATATGGATAAACTTGTATTCCCTCTGTTCCGAAATAATTGCCGTGGTTCTAGTTCAAACTTGAACGAAAAACACGACAGCTATTCCAGAACAGAGAGAGTATTTGGAATGAGACTAGTGTTTTGACTATAAAAAGTCCTTTATCTCCCCATAAAAGAAATCGTATGATTAGATTTGCATTTTGCAGTTTAGTGGTCAGCTTACTAAATGAGGTGGTTGTGTTAGTTACTTGATCCTGACCACTTCAGTTCAGAGCAAACAGCACCATAGCTTTTCTGGAACATCAACTTGCACATTTTCCAGGTTGAGTCACAAGGGAAGTCCGACTAGTAAGATTTCCAAAAACAACACAAGAAAAACAGGGGAATGATCAAGACTCGATACTGTAGTTCTCATTTGTTATGCTGGATGGAGGTCCTACTTACTAACAAAAAGTACTGCATGAACTTAGCTTCTAAGATATTTTAACAAGAAATAGATCATAATCTCCTTATGAAAACATATTCAATAATACAAGCTTGGCAAAGAAGAAATAAAAATCACTTGAACAATAGAAAAACATAAAATTAAATTAAATTTGTTTGAGGGTCTCATGTCTTATTAAATGAAGTGATCACCCTAACTCACCGTAATACCATCAAGTCCACAACCAATCTTGTCCTCCGAACGAGGGTGGTGAGCAAGAACCTTTTCTACTATAAACTTTTCATCATCCGGACTTAACAAGACACCATCTCGATATCTGTTATAACAGAGCACAATCGGATAGACGTAAAAAAATCTTTCGCAAAATAAAAGATAGACATAAAATATGATCACGGCAGTACATCCTTGCAATTGTAAGAATTATAGTACATAAAAACCAACTACATAACTGTCTTTTTTGTTAGCTGCACCATTTTCTTTTCAAAAGATTTCCTGCATTGGATTAAGACAAGGTGGGGCCCTAAAAGACTTCACTGGCAATAACACAACCAACCGGATAAAAATGTAGCAGGGAGATGGGAATTACTACATTGCCCTCCAAGAAACATGTCTGGGCAAACTCACACAAATGTGACAACACGGGACACATGTCCATCTCAAGGAACCACCGGATGGAAGGATAACGAAGCCGACTGCTGCGGGTGGAAGAACACCACTCACCATCTCAGTATGATTGCTGCAGGCGTGTAGTTACCAAAGAAAAGTCCCAGCAAATGGAGCACATCATCGCCAAGCAGACTGCCTTCCTCGTACCAGTCACTGGATTACAATTATTTTGGGCACACAACTTTGCCATAAGTTGAGATCTTTTTTGCAGCAGAGATGTTGAGGTTGCACTAAGCAAGCAATCAGGCAGCATGTCAGGCTCGATTTGCGGGAGTCAGAAGAGGGGACAGGAAAACGCCATCTACATGCTTAGGCACCTCCATTATCTGTTACAGCACGCCATGGCAAGAGCTGCAGAGTTTGTCCATGTACCAACGAAGTAACAAGAGAATAGGCTGTACGCTGGCAAACTTTACAAAAAAACTTAAGCGGAAAGTGTCGAGCATGATGTATCAGATACCTTGCCACCAGCAGCAATGCAGGTGAACCAAAAGTAGGCATTCTAGCATTCTAGTTATTTAGTTTGACAACGCAATAAAAAATCATCACAAAATACTTCAATAATCCTACTCCCTCCGTCTACAAAAGGATGTCTCAACCTAGCCAAAATTTGGATGTATCTAGACATGATTTAGTGTGTGGATACATACAAATCTGGACTAGGTTGAGACATCTTTTTGTGAACAGAGGGAGTACATATTCTAGTCATTTAGCCAGTAATTTCTTTCTAGTAGTATTCTATAGTGGTTTAAGCATAATCATAGCGACCTAGGCAAGGAAGCTTTGCAGCCATTTGTATGCTGAAATTACCAGGGTACTCTACTAAAATACTTACATAAAGTTGTCTTACAATTACTCTTTGGTCCTTGCTACAAATTATATGCATCTGTACTTATCTTAGAAATCATGATTACAATAATAGTTCAGAAATTTTAAAAAACAATAATAGTTCACATCCTTTCGCGACGCTATGAAAAATTGAGCGTGTTAAATGTGCACGGCGATTGAGAAATCCGTTTGCCACTATTCGAGCTCCTATTCATTGCAACACGGAGAGGAACCAATAGCGGACCTGCCGGAGTGGAGGATGTCCTTGACAAGTTCCACGACGGGCTGGACTTCGCGGAGGATCTCCGCCTCGGCCTCTTCCCACGGCTCATCCACGGCCCCCGGAGCGGAGGGCTCGCTGTCGGCGGGGAGGCTGCAGAATAGGCGGCCGCGGCTGGATAGCGCCGGAGAAGTGGCAGACGGCGGGAGGCCGCCGCGGAGGAGGCGCGTGGCAGCTCGGGCGAGGGCGGCGGCAAAGGCCATGGCTTCTTCAGCAGCTGACCAGAGGAAGGGTTTCTTGTGTTCCTTGTTTGGGTTTTTTTTTTTTTTCCTTTAGATCCGAATGATCAGGAGGAAATACATGGGCCTGGGCTTTTTCTCTTGATGGAATGGAATGGTGTGACGTTGTACGCGCGTTTTCTGGTTTGGTCTTGTGTCATTGCTTTTTTTTTTAACAAGGACCTGAAGGGCCCGGTGTTGCATTAACTGCCGGGAAGATTGATCACGGATAATGTTCTAGTTGCCTATGAATGTATTCATAAAATAAAGAACAAAAGGAAGGGGAGACATGGCTTGTGTGCGGTTAAAATTGATATGCACACAGCCTATGATAGAATTGAATGGAATTTTCTCAGGGAGACGATGCTAAAGATGGGGTTTCAAAACCAGTGGGTGGAGCTGATTATGGAGTGTGTCACTTCTGTTACTTATTCCATTAGAGTTAATTCAGATTTGACTGAAGAATTTATTCCCACTAGAGGTATTAGACAAGGGGATCCACTGTCCCCTTATTTATTCTTGTTATGTGCAGAAGGTCTTTCGAGCTGTTTACACCATGCGGAGGAGATGGGAAGTATTGAAGGGGTAAAAGTGTGTAGAAATGCACCGTCGGTTTCTCACCTGTTGTTCGCCGACGATTCTTTGTTCCTTATGAAAGCTGATATGGACAATGCAAATTCTCTAAAGCAAATTCTGGATGATTATTGTTCAAACTCGGGCCAATTGGTTAGTGTTGCGAAGTCTAGTGTTTTCTTCAGTCCCAATACCTCAGTGGATACTAGGGCTGAGATTTGCAACAGTTTAAATATTAACACGGAAGCTTTATCTGATAAGTACTTGGGCCTCCCTGCACTCGTGGGGGCTGATCGGAGTGATTGTTTCATGCATTTCCTGGAAAGGGTGATCCAACGGATAAAAGGTTGGATGGAGAAACTTCTATCAATTGGTGGAAAAGAAATCTTACTGAAAGCTGTTGCTCAATCTATTCCGGTCTACGCAATGTCGGTCTTTTTGTTACCTAAAAACATATGCAAGAAGATCACAGATGTGATAGCCCAATTTTGGTGGGGTGACAATGCTCAAGGTAAAAAAATGCATTGGTATTCTTGGTGGAAGTTGTGTTTTCCGAAAAGTGAAGGAGGTATGGGGTTCCGAGATTTGCATTCTTTTAATCTAGCAATGCTAGCTAAGCAAGTTTGGAGACTTATTGATTCACCGAATTCCCTATGTGCCCAAATTCCTCGCGCAAAGTATTATCCTACTGGTGATATTCTTAATGCAGGGCCAAAAAAGGGTTCGTCGTTCACATGGCAAAGTTTATGTGCTGGGATTCAAACGTTTAAACGAGGATATATTTGGCGTATTGGAAGTGGAGAGGCTATTGAAATTTGGAAGGATCCGTGGATTCCTTCCAGTCCTGATCGCCGTGTTATCTCGCCACGAGGGGGCTGCATTCTCACAAGAGTATCTCAACTTATTGATCCGGTGAATGGGGTATGGGATGAGGATATCATTCACACAAATTTCCATCAAATAGATGTGCAGAGGATTCTTGAAATACCACTGAACCATAATGCTTTTGATGATTTCATAGCGTGGCATCACACAAAGTCTGGACTGTTTACTGTTCGATCGGCGTATCACGTAGAATGGAAACACCAGTTTAATGGAGTAACTTGTAGATCTCTTATTTCTGGTACTTCCTTGAATAACCCAATTTGGAAGATTCTTTGGAAGCTTGATGTTCCTGCAAAAATAAAAATCTATTGCTGGAGGGTTTTGCATGGGATTTTACCATTGAAGGCAATTCTACATAAGCGGCACATTGGTACTGTTGATATGTGCCCGATTTGTAATTCTGAGCCTGAAGATATTATGCATATGATGTTCACATGCCAAGGAGCTGCTAATATTTGGATGGGGCTGGGGTTACAGGATATGATCTATGAAAAAATGGTCCCGGGCATTACTGGAGCAAAACTTTTTGAAGCAATTCTTAAGGTGACGCCTACTACATTACTTGGATATGATAAGATCAAAATACATGATGTTAGTGCAGTAGCAGCTTGATATATTTGGTGGCTTCGTAGAAGGCAGAGCGAATTCCTCCAGTCGTAAATTGTCTCAATTCCATAAAAGCTATTGTTGCAAATGCAAAGAAGGTAATTCCAGTAGAAGGCATAGCAGAAAAAAGTGGAAAAAACCTAGGCTACACTCAGTAAAACTGAACGTCGACGCATCGTTTGACGCTGACCACCGTTCGGGTTCGACAGGAGCTGTGCTTAGGAACAATATGGGTGATTTTATTGCAGCCTCTTCATGTCTATTACCGCATGATGACTCCCAAGTGCAGGAGATCAATTGTAGTACCTTTCAAATAGAAAAGGTTGTCGAACCCACGAGGAGCTGAAGGTATTGGTTATTAGAAATGATAAATAGACAATAAAAGATGCAAGTGTTTTTGGTATTTTCGATTGTATAATTGCAAGACAGTGACAATGCAGCAGGTAAATGGTAACAAGTAAAAGCTCTCAAAGAGAGAGAAAGCCCAATCCTCTATGTGTAAGAGGACAAGCTCAAGTGATGTGTAACTTATACGTGGAAAACATTCCCGAGGGCGGCATGGATATTGCTAGGCATATAGATTTATTAAACAACACGTTGAATATCTTGTCTAGTTTTAATCTTCTTCGGACGGAGCTATTATTAGGTACAGCTAAATAAATAGACTAAACCCCTTATGATGGATCATGTGGCCAATTAAATGACAGCACAAGAATTATTAAGATATAAAATCCCATCATAGCATTACGCTCTAGGTCCCCGATACTAATACCCCGTAAAGTAACTTAATGATTCGGTCTCAGGCTTTCGTGTCCTCCCAAGTCTCCCTCACGCCATTACACTACGGTGTTCTCCTATGAGCCCATATAGGTGAAGTGTTGTGCAGTCGACGTTCGCACAACACCATCATAGAATCACACAAAAAGATAAACACTAGACAAAATACCAACACATGTCATATATAAATCATTGCCAATTCATCCTATGCCCTCAGGAACATGCGGGAACTACTCACAACGTGCAAACATGGTGATGATCAGTGGCATAAATGGTACAACACAATCTGAAAGTATAACTCCACCAACAAATAATGACAAGTACTCAATCACAAACATGAATAGGAGCACGATTCAGGTATCTATGGTATAGCAACTCTCAAACTACGAGGGGAACAGAGTGGATCACGGAGATGATGATGGAGATGGTGCTGGTCTTGGTGATGGTGATGATGTAGAGGCCTCCTCCCACGCCAAGGAGGAGAGGTGATGATGATGACGGTGATTTCCCCTTCTCCGGAGCTCCGGAGAAGCAGGATCTGATCCCCCTCGGAGGGAATCAGGAGTTTCGCCGCTGCCACGGCCTCGGATGGATTTGGAAAAATTAGGGCGTTACTTTTCGGGCGAGACGGAGACCTCGTTAAAAAGCCCCAGGCGAGGAAGTGCCCGAGGCTCCTTTTGGTGGGTCCCACGCGGTCAGGGAATCTGGCCGCGTGGGCCCACCTATTTTGGGCCTTGTGGCCTTCCTTGCTTGCTTCTTCTTCCCTCTGGTGTTCTCCCGAAGAAAAACCAGCTGCGCAATTTTCCTTTTATTAATTGGGCCTTCGTAGCTCCTGAAACAATAAAAACACGAAAAAGGAGGTTTTCTGCCTCCCAGAAATTAAATACTAAAAATAGGGACTTTGTAGGAAAGTCCCCTAAATCATCTAAAACATGCAAAAACAATGATATAATAATGCAAATAACATCCTAATATGGTGGTATAAGTGGTATAGATGATGATATAAAATGCACGTATCACCGCATGTCGCCTCGATAGCTTCGGCTGAAGCTTTGGCTATGCTACATGGGCTGGAGATGGCAAATTCCTTGGGATATATTGACGTTATGGCAGAATCTGATTCCTCTGAGGTGATTGAGTTATGCTCAGGTGAAAATCGCATATGGAATGAAGCCACAGCAATTTACGCTGATATTATGGTCCAAGCTGGAGGAATAGGGAAGGTTGAATTCTTGCATTGTCGAAGAGAAGCTAATAAGGTGGCTCATGAGTTAGCTAAGATTTGTTTCATTACGGCTACTTCTTGTAATTGCGTCGATGAACCCCCTAGCTTCATTTTTCAAACTCTCCTAGATGATGTAACTGCTATATGATTTTGAGGCCGCAAGTTTCAGACGCGCTCTTTTCCTTACCAGGGTACCTACGGGGACTGGAAGGTTTTTAATGAGGCGGCTTGCGGAACTAATATATGGCGTGGTTAAAATTCAAAAAAAAAAAACTAGTGGTCAAACTTAAATGCAAAAAAAAAACAGTGGTCAAACTTACATAGAGGCTCTCAGACATATTGGAAATCATAGATGAGGCCCAGAATTTTACAAAAGACACCCTGCGACAGTCCGAAGAAATGCCATCAGGTTTTCGACCATCATAGGGAGAGCTGAGCTCGATGATGCAACTGCCATTGCCCTTGTCGGGTACAGAACCACTTGACGAAGACATGATGAAGAACACCGCGGTAGAACTCCCGAAGATCCTCCACTGAAGGACGCAGAGACAGGAGCGTCATATGTGTTTCTGTTTGGAGTGACTTCGGCCGTCAAAGATAACGGTGAGGCACTGTCATCGCCGTGGACGAACTCAGAATTGCAGCAAACCGGCCAACCCTTTAAGTAGGACCTCCAGGATCCAGACGCAACTCAGCACACACCACCACGGAGGCAACGCCTCCTTCGTTGGCATCGCCTTGACGCCCGAGGGAGGAGGAAGCCACCATCGTGAAAGCCAGCACAGCCACGCCAATGCGCTTATTGAAAAAGGCCGACCCAGATCCGTCGCTGCGGTTTAGCCTCCACCTCGAAGACTCAATGGAGGGGCTCACCAGGACATGCTCGACGGGGCGTCGTGCCAGAGCAGAAGGCCTCCACGGCACAACGCCATGCCATGTGGGACCACACACACGAACCCTAGATCTGACCCTAAAACTACATGTATGTAAAGTATGGGGCCTCCCTCCCTCCCCCTACATCTCCGACCGGCGAGGCCGCTGAGAGAAGGAGGACAGGAACCGGGGAAGCACTGGTGACTTAAAAGGAGGGAGCGAGAGGAGAGGGGAAAGGGGTAAATGCCGTCTCTAGAAGCTCAGTGTCATTGCTTCTTTATTGTTTCATCGATACAAGCATCTTAGTGTATCAAAAATTGACGCCAAATCCAACACACCACCAACGACGCCCCATTTGGTATCCGTTTGTGTCCAGTTTTTTATCGGCAGAAGAGGGCGACAAAGATTGTGCTTGTCATCAAAGAGGAGGTCCCACGTGGGCGATGATCAGTCGTTGTCGAGTTACGTGTGCTCCTTATCCTTTATTATCGTTCGCCACGCTCGGATGCAGGCGTCGGCACCGAAATCTGCTCGGGGTTCATATGCTACCCGTGAGGGAGGCGGTAGAATTGTTGTGCCATATGGTACGTGGTCATATGCGCCGCCACCTTGTCCCTGTTGAGGGTGTTCCAGCGCCGGTGTTCAGGCAAATCGTTGTGGTTCTAAACTATTATTTATAGAGTACCCAATGTCACTACATCTATCCCCACTATACTGCTTGATGGCTATTGAAAGGACATAATCCGTTAATCTTGTTTTAATGTTTGATCACAACACTTGGAAGTATTTAACACACCGCTAAGTGTCTACAGAAAATATGACCATCTATATCAAAAGATACTAGTGGATCTCTCTGATGCACCTAAAATGCATCTACTTTTCCAAGCACTTTGCTTCATAATTTGCTCCGGAATCTTCCCATATTTGAATAAAACTGCTGAATCTGACGCTGTTTTTAGCAAAGTCTCCTTTCTGGTTGTTTTTGCAGGAAATTAAATCGGGGAAAAATACCACGTCATTTTTTATGGAAAAGAAGGACATCGTGTAAAAGACGGACTCGAGGAGGCGCACGAGGCCCAAAAGAGTGGGCCCCACGCGGTCAGATTCCTTGACCGCGTGGGCCCACCTATCTGGAGCGTCGGGCGCCGCCTCTCCATCGGTCTTCCGCGTACCCCTTCATATATACGAAAAAGTGGACGCCCTAAGAGGAGGGGAGCTTTCGCGAAACAGAGCGCCGCCACCACCACGATCTTCGTTTTCGGAGACAGGTTGATCCAGGATTTCTGCCCCGGAGGAGAGATCCGGAGGCCGTCTTCACCGCCTTCATCTCCATCGACCATGAGCTCCCTCACCATCACCATGTGTGAGTAGTCCCCTGTAGGCACATGAGGTGGATGGGGATTGGATGAGATTGATCATGTAATGGTACCCGTTGTTCTAGATCCTAGGGGTTTATCTTGAAGATACTTTTGTATTGTGTTGATGCACTTATGCTATGTTTAATGCTTGCTACAAGGGCCCGAGTGGCATGATTTCAGTACTGAACTTATTTTGCCCCATCATATATTTGAGTTTGGTATCTATCTGCAAAGTGTATTACCTGCTATTATGTTGAACCTGCGAACCCTAAAAGTGACAGGTAGGGAAAACAAGGGGGAGATGTATTAGTTTGAGGATTCTATGTATTCATGAAGTGTTAATGCGTTGTTCCGGGCTATTCGAAAGGGTAGACCTTAATTACCTGTAGTTCCAAGTTGGCCCCGGTGAAATGGGCAGGTAGGACAATAGATGTTGTGCAAATTCTCTTGGTTAGTACGCACAACTATTTATGGAACATATACCTACATATATCGGAGTTAGAGATAAGTCCCATTGCTATTTATATCTTATTATATGATTAATCTTATTCATGCAACACCCCGCTATCACCTCATGCCTACGTTTTAAATCTCTGAGTTACACTTTCACTTTTCCGGTGAAAACTGGGAAACCCTTGTTACTACTACTGTTTTATTTTGCTTGCTTGAATCACCTTACTGCCATCACTATTACTGCTGCAAGTTTATTGATATACAGGTGTGGTTGAGAGTGACGCCTCAATTGCCAAAGTCTTATTGGTATTCTTGTGTTCCCATCGTGTCGAACTATAAATTTGGGTAATACTTCCCAACGAAGATTTCAGCGATCCCCTATACTTGTGGGCATCACTCTCTCTATGCAAAAAGGGAAGAAAAGTGGATTGTCGGAAAGTATAACGTGAAGGGAGAAGAAGCGCAGGAGGCGACCGGCCTCCGAGCCGGCCAAAACCGGGCTCAAGGCCGGTTGGCTCGGGTGCCCAGCCGGCCCCCCAGCCGGTCTAATCCGGCCCCAAGACCGGACCTCTCGGGTGCCCGGCCGGCCCCCCGGCCGGTTTGGCTCGCGTCCTCGGCAGGTTTCTCCAGCGACCAGGCCGCCCCCCCAGCCGGTTTAGGCCGGCCCAGAGGCCGGTTGGATCGGGTGGTGGTCCGGCCCTCCAGCCGGTTTAGGCCGGCCCCTCGGCCGGCTCTCCTCTGCGCAGCGTCGACTTACCCCTTCAACGGTCACTTATTGAAGGGGACTATAAATACCCCTTCACCTACCTTTGGACAAGGAGCTTGACCATATTGAAGAACTCCATTATTGCAAGCTCAAGAATTGATAGATCTCCCAATCCCTCCACCCAAACTCGTTGATACTTGGAGGATTGAAGGAGAAGCCCCGGATCTACATCTTCACCAAGCCATTCTTCATTTCCCCCTCATTCACTTGAGGGACCCCTTGGCTAGGATTTCCTTTAGGAAAACCTAGCTTCTTGTTGTACTCACTTGTTGTCTTTGTGACAGATTTGTAGCTGTTCGGGAGCCCCCAATCCTCTTGTGGGTTGTGCCCCGGATCGTTGTTGTAAGGGCTCCGGATTCCGCCTTGAAGGATTCTGATAGTGGAAGGTGAACCAAACCTTTGTGGTGCGGTTCATCGGAAAAGAAGGTGACGCCTTTGTGGCGGTTGAGTTTTGACCTTCGTGGTAGCTCACACCTCTCCAACGAGACGTACTCCCCTAAAAAGGAGGAACTCGAGATTACATCCGTGTCTCCGCGTGCTTTCACTTCGGTTACTTCTATCCTTGTTTACCATCTTTACTTAGTGTACCTTGCTTAGTTGCTAGCTTGTCATATAGGTAAATTCACCATAGTTGCATATCTAGAGAATTTACCTTTTGTGTCAAGCCTAAATTTAAAAAGTACTAAAATTGAAGTAGCACCTATTCACCCCCCTCTAGGTGTCATACGATCCTTTCAATTGGTATCAGAGCCTCGGCTCTCTTGTTGGGCTTAACCGCCTAAGAGAAGTATGACACAAAGTGAGGGTGATCCCGCGGAGGACCAAGCCACTACGGCATCCATGGCCGATCTCAAATTGATGGAGACATCTTTGAAATCGTCCATGGATACCCAATTTGCCGAGATGCGTGACTTGATCAAGCAACTCGCAAGTGGCAAGGTTCCTAAGGAGACCACCCCACTAGAGGACTCCGCTACGTCCCATGACGGTGATACCGAGGAGGAAATAGAGAAAAAGAAAGGGGTTGAAGATGAAGAAACCGACCCTAAGAAATCTTCCACATCTACTACCACTCCCGATGCGGATGCGCAACTCAATGCCTCCGCTCTTCACATGACTGAACTTGCCGTTGGAGAAAGTGGTCTTCATCACATTCAAAATCTCACCACCGCCAAAGAAGCTTGGGATTGCCTTTCCACGGTGTTCCTTGGGAATGAGAGTATGAAGAGGAATAGATTTGATGCTTTGAACAATGAAGCCGAAGGCTTCTACATGCTTGATAGTGAAACTCATGAAGAGATGTATGCAAGACTCAAGACTCTTGCCCAAGCCTTTTTCAATGTTGGGGCAACCTATGCGGATGATGCTTGGATCAAGAGGAAGTATGTGAATGCACTCATGCCCTTCGAGCCCATTGACTTGAAGGCCCTTCAAGGAAAATTCAACTACCTTGAGATGACATCCAATGAAGTTATGCAAGAGATGCAAGCCTCCAAGGTTGCCACCAAGAATGCTCTAGACAACCGTGCTAGGGCCATGGGAATGAAGCAAGGTCCCTCTCTTGCTTTGAAGGCCAAGGTTGTGTGCCTTGATGAACATGATGAAGTTGAAGCATGCCCGAACAACCTTCCTCCCGATGATCTTGAACAAGCCCTCCATGGTCACATAGCTCTTGCAACAAGGACTTTTTGGCGTGACCCGGCCAAGGCAAAGGCTCAAGTTGATCATGCAAACAATCCAAGCGGGAAGAAGGAGTTTGCTAATAGGATAAAGACTTGCTACAATTGTCATAACAAGCATCACTTCATCAAAGATTGTCCTATGAGAATAGAGAGCAAAACGGTGGAAGGCTTGTCCTCAAGGGCCAATCAAACATGATACAAAAGAAGCCTTTTGTCAAGAGGAAGCCATTCTTCAAGAAAGCACCAAGAATTGTGTTGATGACTCAAGAAGAGTATCCTTCCGAGGATTCCGAAGAAGAAGAAGAACCCACTCGTGAGGTGGCCGCTTTGGCCATTGTATCAACTCCACCTCCTTCTCTCTTCGAATCCCCCAATGAGAACCTCTCCATCAACACCGCTCGTTGCCTCATGGCTCACGTCACCGAGGTATCATCTTCTACTCCCAAGACTATGCATGAAATAGATGATAAAACTAGTCTTGTGATTAAGAAAGAACTTGTTGCTTCCGATACTATTGTGGCTAACTTGCAAGGTGAAACTAAGGCATATGTTGAGTCTCTCTTGAGACAACTTGATGCGGCCGAAGAAATCCTTGATGACAAGGGAAAATTGAGAGAGAGGATCTCTCACCATTGCATCCTTGAATGCCTCTCTTCAAGAAGAGAGTGAATATAGAACTTCTCTTGAGGAAAGAATTGAGTCTCTTGATGATAAAAATGATGAAATAATTGCTAAAATCATTAAGGATAGAGACCATGTCTTTGCTAAATATAAAGTGATTAAAAAGGAGAAAGCCGAGTTTGTGGTTGCTAATGCTAGACTCCTTGAGGATGTGGAGAAACTTAACAAGGCTCACAAGGCCTTGGAAAGTACCCACTCTCTTCTAGTCAAGTCTCATGAGCAACTTCAAACTCAACTTTCTAAATCTAACTCACCTAGCACTCTACTCCCTCTTGTGATCATGCAAATGTTATTGAGGAAAATGCTAGGTTGAAGGTTGAGCTTGCCAAGGCCACTAGTGCCAAGACCTCTATTCCTAAAGGTAAAGAAAAGGTTGTTGCTCAAATTTTTGAGCAAAAGCCACACAAAGGGAAGGAGGGCCTTGGTTATGTGGCCAAGGCAAAGAAGAAGAAGAGCAACACCAATGCCAAGCCCGCACAAGCCAAGACTTCCATTGCGGGTGGTAATGCCACTAGGGGCAAGACCACTCGTAGTGACTTTGCGGGGCATAACAATCCCAACTACATTCTTTATGTTGATTATTATGGGATGTTTATGCAAAATATGTTGGTCCTTATGATGGTTACATTGCTTATTCTATTTGGGTTCCTAAGACCCTTGTTGCTAACAAAAGAGGACCCATTGAGAAATGGGTACCTAAAACCAAGCAATGATTTCTTGTAGGACTATGCTTCCGGTGGGTCTAAATGGGTGGTTGATAGTGGATGCACTAGTCATATGACCGGAAGCAAGGAGATCATGACGGAGTTGGGACCAAATATAAATCAAGCATCCGTCTCCTATGGTGATAAATCAAAAGCGGAGGTAAGGGTCTCGGCAAGGTGGTAGTTGCAAAGGATATCACCCTTGTAAATGTCATGCTTGTCGAGTCCCTCGGTTACAATCTTATGTCCGTTCGTGCACTTAATAAGATGAATTTTGATGTCCATTTTACTATTGATATGGTGGTACTCTTGAGGAGCAAGACTCTAAAGGTCATGTTCGTTGGGTATGTTGAAAATGAGTTGTTCGTGGTGGACTTTTCGGGGTCTACCAACACTCAAGCAATATGCCTATTCGGAAAGGCCGACGTGGGATGGTTGTGGCATCGCCGCTTGTCCCATGTCAACATGAGAACTTTGCAAAGTCTTCACAAGGGTGGCCACATTCTTGGACTAAAAGACAATGTTTCTTTTTCTAGAGATCGTCTTTGTAGGGCTTGTGTTGAAGGAAAGATGCATGATTCTCCCCATCCAAGCAAGACCATCATTTCATCAAAGAGGATATTGGAACTTCTTCATGTTGATCTCTTTGGTGCCGTGCCTCAACCAAGTCTTGGTGGGAAGAAATATTGTTTGGTGATTGTTGATGACTATTCAAGATTTACTTGGGTTTATTTCTTCAAGACGAAGGATGAGACCCAACAAGCCGTCATCGACTTTTCCAATGAAGTTCAACGCCAACACAATGTCCCTATATTGGTCATTAGGAGTGATAATGGCTCCGAGTTCAAGAACTACACCTTAAATGAGTTTCTTAGTGAAGAGGGGATTCGTCATCAATATTCCGCTGCATATACCCCTCAACAAAATGGTGTAGCCGAAAGGAAGAACCGGACTCTCATGGATATGGCAAGGTCTATGTTGGCGGAGTTTAAGTCTCCACTCTTTCTTATGGGCCGAGCTATCTCCACGGCGTGTCATTCATCAAACCGGCTATTCTTTCGAGTTGGCAAGAAGTTTACATCTTATGAGATGCTCACCGGCAACAAGCCCAATGTCTCCTACTACCGAGTATTTGGTTGTAAGTGTTTCTATAAGAACAAAAGTGTTCGTTTGTCTAAATTTGAATCTAAAGCTTTAGAGGGTGTTTTTGTTGGGTACGGTGCCGAATCTCACACCTATAGAGTCTATGACAAAACCGTTGGGAAAGTCATAGAATCTTGTGATGTGAGGTTCGATGAGAATGACGGCTCCCAAGTGGCGCAATTTCATGTTTGTGATGTAGATAATGAAGAGCCTCAAGATGCTATAAGAAGAATGGGCATTGGTTTCCATCGTCCCGTTGAGATTCATTACGAGTCTCCTCAAGCAAGTCCAAGCTCCATTCAAGTGGAGGCCTCTTCATCACAAGTTGAAACGGCGCCTATCATGGAAGCAAATGATGCACCACCCCAAGAACAAGTTCAAGACCCTCCTCATGTTGACCAAGTTGCTATGCAAGAACCAAGTTCTCCTATTGTTGATGCTAGCCAAGGTCATGACCAAGATCAACCCTCTCCTTCCATTGTTGAAGATGTGCTTCAAGATGATCAAGGTCAACATTCCGGTCAAGACGGGGACTCAAATGATCAAGATGATCAAGAGATACCTCCAAGATGCAATAGAGATATCGAAGCCCGTCGTAAAGCAAGAGTTGAAAAGACTTTAAATAAAGAGTCATCTAGAAAACATCCTTGGTGACCACAAGAGAGGTGTTACCACAAGAAGGCAATTGGCAAGCTTTAGTGAACATCAAGCTCATATTTCCATGGTGGAACCAAAGAAAGTGTTTGAAGCTCTTGAAGATCCGGATTGGTTAGAAGCTATGCATGATGAACTCAATAACTTCAAGCGCAACAAAGTGTGGAATCTAGTTGAGAAGCCAAAAGATTGCCGCAATGTTATAGGCACAAAGTGGATATTCAAGAACAAGCAAGATGAGTGGAATGGTTGTGAGAAACAAGGCAAGATTGGTTGCACAAGGGTACTCTCAAGTTGAAGGCATTGATTTTGGAGAGACTTATGCACCCGTGGCTCGCCTTGAGTCCATCCGTATCCTTCTTGCATATGCATCACATCATAACTTTAAATTGCAACAAATGGATGTGAAAAGTGCCTTTCTTAATGGTCCTTTAAAGGAGTTGGTATATGTTAAGCAACCACCGGGTTTCGAGGACCCTAAATTCCCTAACCATGTCTACAAGCTTGATAAGGCGCTCTATGGTCTCAAACAAGCACCTCGTGCTTGGTATGAGCACCTAAGAGAGCTATTGCTAGACCGTGGATTTGAATTGGGGCAAATCGATCCCACTCTCTTTACCAAGAGGGTCAAAGGGGAGCTTTTCATATGCCAACTTTATGTTGATGATATTATATTTGGCTCATCTAACAAAGCTTTCAATGATGAATTTTCAAAGCTTATGACCGATAGGTTCGAGATGTCTATGATGGGCGAATTGAAGTTCTTTCTCGGTTTTGAGATCAAGCAATTGAATGAAGGGACTTTCATCTCTCAAACCAAATATACCCAAGACATGCTCAAGAGGTTCAATATGCACAATGCTAAGGGAAGCGGTTTCCCATGGACACCAAATGCCATCTTGAACTTAACCACGACGGTATCGATGTTGATCAAAAACTTTATCGCTCTATGATTGGTTCTTTGCTTTATCTTTGTGCATCTAGACCCGATATTGTGTTGAGTGTAGGGGTGTGTGCAAGGTATCAAGCCGCTCCTAAAGAAAGCCACATGGTGGCGGTCAATAGAATCCTTCGATATTTGGTTGATACCCCAAGGTTTGGTTTGTGGTACCCAAAGGGCACTAATTTCTCTCTTGCCGGGTACACGGATTCGGATTGGGCCGGTTGCAAGGATGATAGGAAATCAACTTCCGGGGCATGCCAATTTCTTGGTAGGTCCTTGGTGAGTTGGTCTTCTAAGAAGCAAAATTGTATATCTCTATCCTCCGCCGAAGCCGAGTATGTGGCGGCCGCTAGTGCATGCACTCAATTGTTATGGATGAGGCAAACTTTAAAGGAATACGGTGTCAATTGTGACAAAGTGCCTCTTTTGTGTGACAATGAAAGTGCTATCAAGATTGGCCACAATCCGGTGCAACACTCAAGAACGAAGCATATTGAGATTCGTCATCATTTTATTCGGGATCATATTGCTCGTGGTGATATTGAGCTTGGCTATATTCCAACCAAAGATCAACTTGCCGACATATTCACGAAGCCACTTGATGAAGCAAGATTCACCTTCTTGAGGCATGAGCTAAATATCGTGGATTCTAGGAGCTTGACTTGACCATCTTGCATACACACCTATGTTTTGACTATGTATTTGGTTTAGGTGTAGGCATGGACATAGGGGGAGTGCGGTCCTAATACATTGGACTATCCCTCCCCCCATTATGCCGACATTAAGAAATCATTTGCTTATCTTATTCGTTTCTATGAATTGTGAGCTTCAATGATGAGTAGTGGCCGTGAACCCAAGATATATCTTCGCGGTGTCACACCACACACTCATATATGGTGGCCTAGGCCACCCCTCTTCTCTTGAAGAGTTGGTTCTTCCGTGAGTTTTTGATGCATATTCGTTTTTATCATTTTTGAATCATCCAATGTTGCCTTTTTGGAGTTTTATTTTTCCCATTGGATGTGTGAATTTTTCTTCATGTTTCGCATCTCCCCGGATTACTCAAAGGTTGCTCAATGGATATTCTTGAAGACGGATTTCTCAGCAGTGGTATTCTTGAAGATGCAAGGTGTTCGGAAGCTCAAGTTCGTCAAAGATCAGAAGGTGGAAGAGGTTCGGAGTCATTTCAGCGCTCAGGCCCAGGCCGGCCTCCAACCCGGCCCAGGCCGGCTCCAGGGCCGGTTCCCTCGGGCCATCGGCCGGCCTCCGCCCGGCATGGCCGGCTCCAGGGCCGGTTCCTCGGGCTCCGCCCGGTCACCTACTCGTCCTCAACCGGCCCCTGGTCCGGTTCGCTCGGGCCCCCGCCCGGTTGCCAGCCCGGTTCAAACCGGATCCAGGTCCGGCTCGGCGCCTCTTCATCTCGCGCAGGGACACGGGGCTCCTTCCCCAACGGTTATTCTTCCTCCACCCAATGCCCCTCCTCCATG
This sequence comes from Poa pratensis, assembly GCA_947311845.1. NCBI lineage: Eukaryota > Viridiplantae > Streptophyta > Magnoliopsida > Poales > Poaceae > Poa > Poa pratensis. Next base: position 31,883,231 of record CAMZMU010000097.1, on the reverse strand, counting down.
GCTCCTCCCTCCCTCACCTCGAGCTCCTCCACCTCCCCCACACGTTGAGCCTCTCCCTACTCCTTTCTCTCCACGGATCTGAAGCAACTTCCCCCGATCTTCCACCCCATCCATATAGTTTCTCCATTGGTGGCTGATTTGGGGAGATCTCCTCCATTGTTGGTGCTTTTCGGAGCTCCTCTCAAGCTTGAAGATGAAGGATTGGGATGATGATTTTGATGAGGTTCCTCAGTCCAGCAGGGCTGGCAAGAGCAAGACCTTTGATGGGCTGGACAACATTGTTGATGATGAGGATTTCCAAGCTGATTCCTCCTCGATGCCTAAGGCCAAGAAACTCAAGAAGGTTGGTGCAATCAAGCAGTCCACGTCCAGGCATGCTCCCAAGGTTGTGCAGTCCAAGCCAAAGAAAGGTAAACAGCCTCGTGAGAATCCCGATGAACCAGTTCGTAAAACTTGGGTAGGTGTGAAACCTAGGGATTTCAAGAAAGATCGCTTGCAGTTCAATCCTTATGAGTTTGATGAGTCCACTTGCCTAGATGATAGCAGATTTTATTGCAAGATGCATCAGCAAATCTTTTATGAACGCTTAGCAGTTCAAAAGAATAATCATGTTGCTGTGGATTATTACAACCTTGCTCAAGCTCGAGAAGTTTGGCCTGTTGTGATGGATGTTATGGATTATCATCAGATTTCTAAGCTCATGACAGTTGGCACTCCATATTCTCCTGAGTTAATTCAGCAATTTTATGCTACTGTTGTTTTCACCAAAGTGCGTGGTAAGAGGACTATGACCTGGATGGTGCAGATACTCAGTGTTCCTCTACCTTGGCTGATTTTGGAGCACTGTTTGGTCTTGAGGAACTGCCCTTCTGCCCAATGTATGTCGTCTCCATCTTCAGAAGATTATTCCAGCTGAGGTCGGGATCCGTCATTGCTACCCTCCAGGGGCAGGGCTTCGTGAAAAAATTCCCAGTGTTATTCATATGTATCATTTTTGGAGAATTGTTTTCACCATTCTGAGGAACTGCCTTGCCTGCAAGTTTGGAGAGAAGACTCTTGTTCGTGAACGGATGAGTAATTGCCTTCATCACATCTATGATCTTTATCTCAGGAAGAAGCAAATTGATGTGCTTGATTATCTTTGGCAAGAGATGCAGGTTGTGGTTGGCAAGTGCAGGGTTCCCATTTATTGTCCACTCCTGCAGACTCTCATCAACACCAAGTTGCCTGAAGAAGTTGTCAATCAGTATGTGCTGGTTCACCCTCCACTTGTTGCTTTCCGTGCTATACCTGAGGGTACTCCTGTTTTTCCGCCTCCTAGTGATGCTCCTGCAGATGATGATGATGATTCTCAGCACAAGGGTGGTCTTGTTGAAGCACTCAAGAGGATGAACTGCTTCTTTGCTCACAAGAAGAAATCTGAATACAAGTCTTACAAGAAGCAGAAAGCTTCCAGCCGCCATCAGCGTGCCATCATGGATAAACTCGGTGTTACTTATTCCTCTAGCTCCGCTGAAGTTTCTCAGAACACCTATATGGCCCAGCACCCGTACACTTACTGGTTTGGTGATGATGCCTCCTCTCTTGCTCCATATTGGCAGGGCGGCGACCCTGGTCAGTCTAGCTCCGGTCCCGCTGCTCATGATGCTGAGATTGCTGCCGAGGATGATGATGAGGATGATGATGAGGAGGACGACGATTCTGATGAAGATGAGTGATCATGGGCTTTCACATCACTTTCTCCCTTTTTGGTGTCTTGATGCCAAAGGGGGATAGAGATCTCCAGGGATTTGCTTTGCATTGCATCCATTTGCGCTTTCATATTTCCCGCTTTCATTTGCATCGAACTTGTTTTAAGTTTTTAAGTGAACTCTATGTGTGGTGTACTATGGAACTTATGTCATGGTTATTGTAAGGATATTATGGACCTCCTTTATGTTATTGTAAGGACTTCACCGGTTTATCTTCTATATTTTTGGAGTCCATTACAAGGTGATTGTATTCCAAGACTATATCTATTTGAAGCCTATGGTGAGAAATTTGCTCTACTATATGATGTCTATGGTGAGAATTATCGCATATCCTTTGCTCACATAGTCTATATATTGTGCTTGCTTCATGATTCTCTTTTGAGCATATATTCTTGTTTACCTTGTTGGCTTATATGTTCAAGGGGGAGCTTCACTCAAAAACTTTGCCATGCTTAAATGAGTTATCCTTTTTGCAAATCCTTGTGTTGTCATCAAACATCAAAAAGGGGGAGATTGAAAGGACATAGTCCGTTAATCTTGTTTTAATGTTTGGTCACAACACTTGGAAGTATTTAACACACCGCTAAGTGTCTACAGGAAATATGACCATCTATATCAAAAGATACTAGTGGATCTCTCTCTATGCAAAAAGGGAAGAAAAGTGGATTGTCGGAAAGTCTAACGTGAAGGGAGAAGAAGCGCAGGAGGCGACCGGCCAAAACCGGGCTCAAGGCCAGTTGGCTCGGGTGCCCAGCCGGCCCCCCAGCCGGTCTAAGCCGGCCCCAAGACCGGACCTCTCGGGTGCCCGGCCGGTCCCCCAGCCGGTCTAAGCCGGCCCCAAGGCCGGACCGCTCGGGTGCCCGGCCGGTTTAGGCCGGCCCCAAGGCCGGTTTGGCTCGCGTCCTCGGCAGGTTTCTCCAGCGACCAGGCCGGCCCCCCAGCCGGTTTAGGCCGGCCCAGAGGCCGGTTGGCTCGGGTGGTGGTCCGGCCCTCCAGCCGGTTTAGGCGGCCGGCTCTCCTCTGCGCAGCGTCGACTTACCCCTTCAACGGTCACTTATTGAAGGGGACTATAAATACCCCTTGATGTCTACGTGTGCTTCTATTCTTGTAGACAGTGTTGGGCCTCCAAGAGCAGAGGTTTGTAGAACAGCAACAAGTTTCCCTTAAGTGAATCACCCAAGGTTTATCGAACTCAGGGAGGTAGAGGTCAAAGATATCCCTCTCAAGCAACCCTGCAATTAAGATACAAGAAGTCTCTTGTGTCCCCAACACACCCAATACACTTGTCAGATGTATAGGTGCACTAGTTCGGCGAAGAGATAGTGAAATACAAGTAATATGGATGATTATAAGTAGTAACTGCAATCTGAAATAAAGATGGCAGCAAGCAAACATGTAGCAGAACTTGATGTAAACGGTGTTTCAATGCTTAGAAACAAGGCCTAGGGATCATACTTTCACTAGTGGACACTCTCAACAATGATCTCATAACTGAATAAGTAAAAGCTACTCTTAAACACTCTCTTGTTGGATAACAAACACCATTCATTGTGTAGGGCTACAAAAGCACACCTCAAGCCGGAGTAAACAAGCGCCACAACGTCATAAAGGAGTCACACACGGTGCACACACTGTCACCTTTACACCGTGGAGAGTACCGGAGTTCATATTAAAGTAACCTATAGAGTGCATAATAGATAAAGAGCAACATCTACTTATTCAACTAGATTACAAAGCTCATGATCACATAAAGATCACACCATGGGAGAGAGAGATGAACCACATAGCTACCGGTAGAGCCCTCAGCCTCGGGGGAGAACTACTCCCTCCTCATCATGGGAGTCAGCAGCGGCGATGAAGATGGCGGTGGTGTCGATGGAGATGACTCTGGGGGCAATTCCCCGTCCCGGCGGCGTGCCGGAACAGAGATTCTGTCCCCCGAAACTTGATGTCGATGGCGGCGGCGCTACGGAACTCTTCGTGGAATATGACTTCGTCTTTTAGGGTTTTCGCGTCTCAGGCAATATATAGGCGAAGGGGTGATGTCGGCAGACCTCCGAGGGGCCCAAACCACATGGCGGCGCGGCAGGAGGTGGGCCCGCGCCGCCAGGTGGTTTGGCCGCCTCCTGGCTCCTCTTCGTCTCTCCTTCGGACTTCGTGTACGTGTTGGAAAAATAGGGACGTGGCCTTTTGTTTCGTGCAATTCCGAGAATATTCGCAGAAGTACTTTTCTGAAACCAAAAACAGCAGAAAACAGGGAACTGGCACTTCGGCATCTTGTTAATAGGCTAGTCCGAGAAAATGCATAAAAGTGATATGAAGTGTATATAAAACATGTAGCAATTGGTATATATAAGCATGGAACATCAGAAATTATGGATACGTTGGAGACGTATCTAGCATCCCCAAGCTTAGTTCTACTCGCCCTCGAGTAGGTAAAACGATAACAACAAATAATTTCTGAGGAGACATACTTTCACACAATCTTGATCATAATATTGTAAGGCATGTAAGCTGTGATCAAATCATTCAAAGCAAAGGTATATAGTTGATATCAAAAGATAATAAAGCAAGAGTCAAACAAGCTAAAAGTTTTCATGAACTATTGCTTCAAAGACATGAAACCGTACAAGGTTCATTAAAGATGGTTTAAGTATCCAGCATAGGAGTTCTATCCTTCAAACCAAGCATCAAGTAAATTTTCATAACATAGAAGGATTCAGCCAAGTAAACATAAACATGAACGTCATGAATCAACTGTTTCGAAGTCTACTCAACCGGTGAGCGCAAGCATTTGGTATTGGCACCAGGATGTTATGGCAAAGAGAACATAAATGGGGGTTTGGAAGGCTAAAGGAAGAAAGTCTCACAAAGCTATAAGTGATCATTAGACAAGAGGAAGTCTTATGATCGAAGCTATGTAAGGAGTAGTGATTGCCATGCAACGGATGCACATAGAGCTATATGTGTATGAAAGCTCTCTAATGGAACTAGTGGGGGTGCATCCAACTTGGTTGCTCATGAAGACCTAGAGCACTTTTGAGGAGGCTCATCATTGGAATATACAACCCAACTTCTATAGTGTAAATTCCCCACATAGTTATACTAGTAGAACATGAAAACTCTCTCACATGGAGTATAGGTGCTAAACACGAGCACAAATGATGACTATGAATACTGCAGGTGCTGAAACATGAGCACAAGTGTGGATAAAGGATAGTAATGTTGCCCCCTTTTTTTCTTTATTATTTTTTTTTCCTTTTTTCTATTTTTTTTCTTTTTCTGTTTCTCTTTTCGATGGCCACATAGCACTTTTCACTTTCAGGGGCAACATTCTAATATGACAACACACTTTTTGGTACATATAACTCATAATGAACAAGACATGATGTATGAAACTGTATGCCGCTGCCAGTGTAGCAGGATATGCAATGATCTAGCGTAACATGGGTAAACCACACATCAGCTGTATAGAATCATGCAAAGCAATATATAAGTGATGAATGACAACAAGTCATGTAATGTAAATGGAAGTTGCATGGCAATATATCTCGGAACAGCTATGGAAATGCTGTGGTAGGTAGGTATGGTGGTTGTTTTGAGGAAGATGTATAGGCTTATGTGTAGGAGAACAAGAGGAAGTCCTCCCACGGGGTTGGATGTACCGGCGAAGTATGCACAACTCTCAATGTGAGCAGAAGGCAATGCACAACACCGAAGAGGCTAGCAAATTTGGATGGTGGAAGTGCCAAAAACCGTAGCTTAACATTAGTCAAAAAGAACTCACAAGTTTATTGCAAACAACTAGCAGGTTCAACATTAAGAGCATGATTAAAATTCACTCCAAGAAGGGCCGTTCACGGCGGTACAAGTACCCCGTTAGATCCCTCGACCTTCAGCACAACTTAGTTATTACAATGAACTTTCAGACATGGAAAACTATCAAGTCCAACTACACCTTCAACAATTTTATTAGAGTTTGTAGTACGGTACAAGCTTAAAGACAACAATCCACTAATGATTTTAACTTAATTAACCAGCAAGCTTTACCATCTAAATACCTCAAAACGTTTGCAAAGAATCAGATTATCAAAGTTCAATGATCTACAAGATTATGCAAGTTTTTCATTATACCACTACCACATGCAGCATTTCTGAACCAAAACCAAGCAACTCTCCAAATAAATATAAGTGAAGCAAGAGAGTACTTATAAACAAGTGCTAACAGCTCGAAGAGATGCACGAAAAACAGGAACTAAAAGCACTGCAGTAGCTAGTTAAGAATACTCAACAAATATAAGTGAAGAACATGAGTATTCACATGAAAAAGCGGAGCGTGTCTCTCTCCCACACAAGGATTGCTAGGATCCGAATTTATTCAAACACAAACAAAAATAAAAACACACAGACGCTCCAAGTAAAGCGCATAAGATGTGAAAGAATTAAAATATAGTTTCACTAGAGATGACCTGATAAGTTGTTGATGAAGAAGGGGATGCCTTGGGCATCCCCAAGCTTAGACGCTTGAGTCTTCTTGGAATATGCAGGGATGAACCACGGGGGCATCCCCAAGCTTAGCCTTTTCACTCTTCTTGATCATATAATATCATCCTTCTCTCTTGATCATTGAAAACTTCCTTCACACCAAACTCGAAATAATTCTCATTAGAGGGTTAGTGCATAATCAAAAATTCTCATATTCTGCGATGACACAATCATTATTAAAGCCTCTGGACATTAGCTACAGCCACCAATACTTAGTGGAGCAAAGAAATCCACTTAAACATCGTAAAAGAGCGAATGTAAAACAAAAGGCAGAATCTGTCAAAAACAGAATAGTCTATGAAGACGAATTTTTTCGAGACACTTAAATTGCTCAGATGGAACAGGTCCAGTTTAATGAAAGTTGCGTACATATCTGAGGAAGATGCCTGATTTTTTACAGAATTTGTTGATTTTTCTGCAGAGAGAAAAGCTCAAATTCGTGACAGCTAAAAATCTGTTTCTGCGCAGAAATCCAAATCTTGCATCAACTTTCAATAAAAGACTTTACTTGGCACAACAATGCAATAAAATAAAGATACAAAGGAGTTGCTACAGAAGTAACAAGCACCTTGACTCAAAACAAAAAAGAAAAGCAAAAATAACAGAAAATAAAAACAATGGGTTGTCTCCCATAAGCGCTTTTCTTTAACGCCTTTTAGCTAGGCATAGTGATTTTGATAATGCTCTCATATGTATAAGAGTTGAATATAGGAGAGCATCAAAAAGCAAATACCAAACACATTTAAGTCTAACCCACTTCCTATGCAAAGGAGTCTTGTAAGAAAATAAATCAATAAAGCACAAAGTGACTAGCATAGGAAGGCAAAACAAGTGCAACTTCAAAAATTTCAACATAAAGAGAGGAGACTTAATATTATTGTGATATATGAAGCCGTGTCTCCCTCTCTCATAATGACCAGTAGGTTTTAAAGTACCCATCAAATAAAAGCAAATCAAGAGAAAGCTCAAAACCTTCGTCATAAAGAGAGGTGTTTTAGTAACATGAAAATTTCTACAACCATATTTTCCTCTCTCATAATAATTTTCAGTAGCATCATGAACAAAATTAACAATATAGCTATCACATAAAGCATTCTTATCATGATCCACATGCATAAAAGTATCATTACTCTCCACATAAGCATAATCAATTTTATTAGTAATAGTGGGAGTAAAACTATCACAAGCATCATTGTAATCATCATAAATTGCAGGCATAGTATAATCATAATAAACTTTATCCTCCATAGTAGGTGGCACCAAAATACCACTATCATTATAATCATCATAAATTGGAGGCAAAGTATCATCAAAGAAAATTTTCTCCTCAAAACTTGGGGGACTAAAAATATCGTATTCATCAAAACCAGCTTCCCCAAGCTTAGACTTTTCCATAGCATTAGCAATAATGGTGTTCAAAGCATTTATAGTAATAACATTGCTACCATCATGCAAATAATTTTCCATAGGTTTTTTAATTTTCTCTTCAAAACCATCATGTCCTAATTCAATATAAAGTTCATAAAGATCTCTAATTTTTTCTTGTTTTCCATTAAGCCTAACTAGTGAAAATAAAAACAAGAAACAAAAAGAAATAATTGCAAAATCTAAAGGAAATAACTTCGAGCACTCACACACTAGCAACAACACTAGAAAGTAGCTTAGTAGCTAGAGGATGTGAATACCTTTTACCTTACCTCCCCGGCAACGGCGCCAGAAAATAGCTTGATGTCTACGTGTGCTTCTATTCTTGTAGACAGTGTTGGGCCTCCAAGAGCAGAGGTTTGTAGAACAGCAGCAAGTTTCCCTTAAGTGAATCACCCAAGGTTTATTGAACTCAGGGAGGTAGAGGTCAAAGATATCCCTCTCAAGCAACCCTGCAATTAAGATACAAGAAGTCTCTTGTGTCCCCAACACACCCAATACACTTGTCAGATGTATAGGTGCACTAGTTCGGCGAAGAGATAGTGAAATACAAGTAATATGGATGATTATAAGTAGTAACTGCAATCTGAAATAAAGATGGCAGCAAGCAAACATGTAGCAGAACTTGATGTAAACGGTGTTTCAATGCTTAGAAACAAGGCCTAGGGATCATACTTTCACTAGTGGACACTCTCAACAATGATCTCATAACTGAATAAGTAAAAGCTACTCTTAAACACTCTCTTATTGGATAACAAACACCATTCATTGTGTAGGGCTACAAAAGCACACCTCAAGCCGGAGTAAACAAGCGCCACAACGTCATAAAGGAGTCACACACGGTGCACACACTGTCACCTTTACACCGTGGAGAGTACCGGAGTTCATATTAAAGTAACCTATAGAGTGCATAATAGATAAAGAGCAACATCTACTTATTCAACTAGATTACAAAGCTCATGATCACATAAAGATCACACCATGGGAGAGAGAGATGAACCACATAGCTACCGGTAGAGCCCTCAGCCTCGGGGGAGAACTACTCCCTCCTCATCATGGGAGTCAGCAGCGGCGATGAAGATGGCGGTGGTGTCGATGGAGATGACTCCGGGGGCAATTCCCTGTCCCGGCGGCGTGCCGGAACAGAGATTCTGTCCCCCGAAACTTGATGTCGATGGCGGCGGCGCTACGGAACTCTTCGTGGAATATGACTTCGTCTTTTAGGGTTTTCGCGTCTCAGGCAATATATAGGCGAAGGGGCGATGTCGGCGGACCTCCGAGGGGCCCAAACCACATGGCGGCGCGGCAGGAGGTGGGCCCGCGCCGCCAGGTGGTTTGGCCGCCTCCTGGCTCCTCTTCGTCTCTCCTTCGGACTTCGTGTACTTGTTGGAAAAATAGGGACGTGGCATTTTGTTTCGTGCAATTCCGAGAATATTCGCAGAAGTACTTTTCTGAAACCAAAAACAGCAGAAAACAGGGAACTGGCACTTCGGCATCTTGTTAATAGGTTAGTCCCAGAAAATGCATAAAAGTGATATGAAGTGTATATAAAACATGTAGCAATTGGTATAATATAAGCATGGAACATCAGAAATTATGGATACGTTGGAGACGTATCACCCCTTCACCTACCTTTGGACAAGGAGCTTGACCACATTGAAGAACTCCATTATTGCAAGCTCAAGAATTGATAGATCTCCCAATCCCTCCACCCAAACTCGTTGATGCTTGGAGGATTGAAGGAGAAGCCCCAGATCTACATCTTCACCAAGCGGTTCTTCATTTCCCTCTCATTCACTTGAGGGACCCCTTGGCTAGGATTTCCTTTAGGAAAACCTAGCTTCTTGTTGTACTCACTTGTTGTCTTTGTGACAGATTTGTAGCTGTTCAGGAGCCCCCAATCCTCTTGTGGGTTGTGCCCCGGATAGTTGTTGTAAGGGCTCCGGATTCCGCCTTGAAGGATTCCGATAGTGGAAGGTGAACCAAACCTTTGTGGTGCGGTTCATCGGAGAAGAAGGTGACGCCTTTGTGGCGGTTGAGTTTTGACCTTCGTGGTAGCTCACACCTCTCCAACAAGACGTACTCCCCTAAAAAGGAGGAACTCGGGATTACATCCGTGTCTCCGCGTGCTTTCACTTCGGTTACTTCTATCCTTGTTTACCGTCTTTACTTAGTGTACCTTGCTTAGTTGCTAGCTTGTCATATAGGTAAATTCACCATAGTTGCATATCTAGAGAATTTACCTTTTGTGTCAAGCCTAAATTTAAAAAGTACTAAAATTGAAGTAACACCTATTCACCCCCCCTCTAGGTGTCATACGATCCTTTCAGCTATGCTTCGCAAGTCATAGACATATAGATGTCACACTAATAACGTGGACCCATGTCATAAACTTGGGGTTGGACTGACCCAACGTGAGACATGACAATAACATGCATAGTTCTCTCCACATGATGGGTATGCTTTGTCCTTAGATCTGAGATTGTCGCATGTAGTAGAGATGTAATCGACCTAATTTGGGTCTATCAAATGCTACACTACAACAAGATAGTCAAAATACAACTTTTGGGTTTTTCATCCGGCATGCTGTTTAGCATGGCCAATCACATGAGATTTGTCCCTCTCTACATGAGAGCTATCTCTAGCCCCTCAACTGACTAGATTCAGAAATGCATGGATGCGGTACATAATATTAAGATTAAGAGTCAGTCTGGTAAGGGATTTCAGAATCACATGGTCGATAAAAAGTGGTCGGCTCAGAGCTAGACCTAATATCGTGAGGCAAAGAGAATACCATATACTTGAAATTGTGATAATTGGTTTGATATGATCTTTATGCACGTTTTAGGAGTTGTCATGTCTTGGTAGAAGTCGCTACCAAATATTGACCGAATAAGTGTACTCATGTCACATGGAATCGTGCATAAACCTATATGGTCACACACTTAAAGTGTTGAAAGTCTAAGTCAGATCAAATCCAAATTGCAGTTGGGCATGAAGTTCTATTGGGCCTTTAAGGTAGACTCCCATTATGGAGGTCTATATAAAGGCGAGGGGGCTCCTTGTTTTAGGGTTGATCATTCGATCCACTCTCCACGGTATCTACCACTTCTCACGTCTTAGTTGTCCGCGTGGATCTAGTAGTCCGGCATGCGACACTTCTTCAGCGTACATGTAGATACTATAGAGGCGGTAAGTGTAGATACCATAAAGGCGGTGCATCTGTAGCCATTGAATGAGGAGTACGAGAGGAGCGTCAATGGGAGTGACGCGGCCAAGGATGTTGTACGACTACCCTATAGGACGTGCTTCTCCGATTTGGCACCTGCGCGTTTAGTTGTAATTCCGTGATCTATAATGGCAGTGATCTTTATACACCGTTAATTCTACCTGATAAGCTTACCCTTGAATTAACACGTCACATATCCGGAAACTGGTCGAGGTTCATAGTGTGGAGAGAAATTGCAGCTCTCGCGACTAGGGTTCCGCCCAGCGCCGCCGCCGGGCCCTTCCCCGCCGATGCTCACCTCCTTGAAAGGACAATGATGTCGCCTAGAGGGGAGGGGTGAATAGGCGATTAATTTTTTTCCGGTTTAGGCTTGATAAATGCGGAATAAAACTATGTGTTTAAATTAACAAGCTAACAACCTAAATAAACTAGGCTCACTTATGTGCACCAACAACTTATGCTAAGCAAGACAAACAACAAGGTGATAGCAATATAGAATACTTCAAGCACGAAGGCTATCACAATGTAAAGTGCATAAGTAAAGAGCTCGGGTATAAAAATCACCGAGGCACGCGGAGACGAGGATGTATTCCCGAGTTCCTCCTTTTTAGTGGAGTTCGTCTCGTTGGAGAGGTGTGAACCAACACAATGGTTCAACAACCACAAAGGTTTCACCTTCTTCTCCGATGAACCGCACCACAAAGGTTTGGTTCACCTTCCACTATCGAAATCCTTCGAGGCGGAAATCCGGAGCCTTTCAACAATGATCCGGGCACAACCCACAACGGGATTGGGGGCTCCCGAACAGCTACAAGTGACCACACAAGGGTCTCAACCACCACACGGGCGTCTAGGGTCCAAAGACCCAAGAGTAATAAGTTCACAAACTTTCAACTTCCACGAATCCTCGTGGAGAGCACACCGATGTACCAAATGCAAAAGGCAAGAGCACAAGTGCTCAAATCCTTCACTCTCAAATTCCAACTAAGCAACAAATGCTTATGGGGGAATAAGAGAGGAAGAACAAAAAGGGAGATGCACCAAGAACTCCAAGATCAAGATCAACTAGGTTCCCCTCACTTAGAGGAGGAATGGATTGGTGGAAATGTTGATCTAGATCTCCTCTCACTGTCCCTCAAAGATATGCAAGAATCATGGGAGGGATTGAGAGGAAGGCAAGCTTTTCCAAAGGTCAACAATGGAAGAGAGAGAGGGGAAAAACGAGCTCAAAGCGTTGGGGAACCGTCGGGGAAGAAGTCCCCTTAAATAGGTTCCCCTAAAAAATGACCGTTGTGCAGTGCAGGAAGGATCCGGTCTTGGGGCTGGCATAAACCGGCTGGAGGTCCGGCCTGCCACCCGAGGGAACCGGCCTCTGGGCCGGACTAAACCGGCTTGAGGTCCGGCCGGGGTGTTGGGAGCCAGCAGAAGTGCACGAGGCAGGACCGGACCTGGATCCGGTCAAAACCGGCTGGGAGGCCGGCCGAGCGACCGAGAGAACCTGACCCGAGGCCGGCACGAACCGGCTGGAGGTCCGGGCACGTGGCCGACACAACCGGCCTGGAGGCCGGCCAAAACCGGCCCGGGGTCCGGCCGCCTTAAACTGCAAAAGCGCCCAATACGAAAACGAACATATCTTGATCATCCGGACTCCGTTTTCGATGTTCTTGGGCTCGTTGGAATCGCAACGAAGATACCTTCAAGATTATGCAGAGCAACATCATAGTCCATCATGTGAGGATAAAAACAAATGTAGAAAGGTATACCTTCTCTAAATAAGAACAACCGGTAAATCCTGATATACAATAACTTTTGCAAGGAAGCTCCAAACGAGATGAAACCAACGAGGTTGGAAAGGTAGCGACAAGAGCTTATCTCGAGGAGGACCGGTAATATTTCTAACACCGAGAGTGCAACAAGTTTTCTATCCAAAATCCATTTTCGAAGAACTTGGGCTTATCATGAAGACCACAACAAGCACCAAAACCCAACAAGGAGAAGAACCAAATAAGAACCAAGAAAGATGATAAGCAAAGTATGCAAAGGTTTGAGCTCTCCACAAAGATGCGATCAAGTTACTCACTTGAGAGCCCCTCTTGATAGTACACCGTCTATCCTATAACCCGGTCTCCCACACCATGAGACCGGTAAAATAGAAAACCTATCAAGATCATTCCTTTGCCTTGCGCATTCCACTTGAGCTAGATGATGACGATCTTGACTCCCTCAAGTTGGAACACCTTTCTTGATTGTACTTGCTAGCACATGCTTGATGAAGACTTCTCCAAATGCTCCCCATACACTATTATGGGAAAGTCTTGCTAAGCTCCGTCTTCATGAAGATGATGTCTTGAAACCTTCAAGACATACTTGCAATATGCTCAACTCTTCGCATGACCATTCTTCATATAAACCCTTGGCTGGAACCTTGGCCATCATGTAATCTTCTAGAGTCCAACACATGAACTCCAATCTTTTCCTATGGACAAGATCTACAAGTATATCTCAATGCAAACATTAGTCCATAATGATTGTCATTAATTACCAAAACCACGCATGGGGCAACACATGCACTTTCACTCCTCCCCTTCCACCCCCCTTCCTCACTCGCCGACCCCCGTGTCGTCCCTTGGGGCAGCCCGGGGAAAACACCTCACCACCTCTAGCCCCCCTTTGCAGGGGCGTCGTTCCGCCGCTGCCGCTGGCCTGGACTGTGGTGGCGGCGGGCCCTGCTTCCCTAAGGGCGGCGGGGACCCTCGGGTTGCTTGCAGCGCAGGCGACGGAGGATTGACGCCGGGGCGGCGGCCCCGGGTCTGCGTTGGGCTACAACGGCGGGATTCGCGCAGGCGGCGCTGGTCCGGCTCCATCGTTGGCTGCAGGTGGTCGTCGGTTTCTTCGGCCGTGAGGGCGGCGTTTGAGCAGGCGGAACAAGAGCGTCTTCGCTGCTGCGGATCGAGAAGCGGCTCAGCGAGTTTGGGTGCGGCTGCTTGCTCCTCCGGCGAGGTCGGCTTGATGGTGGGTGTTAGCGGGGCCCCGGTAGGAGTGGTCTGCGTGGGAGTTTGGCTGAGACTTTTGGCCGGTACGGGCCGGAGGAGGCTACATCTCTGGAAGAAATTCTTGTTCCGGCCATGGTCGGACCGGCGATGGTGAAGCCTGTGGGCGTCGCATACCTTCTTGAAGGCATTGTCGTGGAGTTGTGCTTCTCTCTCTTCCGTGGCCTTGCTCCGGAGGGAATCCTCAGATCCTCGGGATCGGGCGATGAAGGCGTTGTTTTGCGTCTTTCTCCTCCTTGGAGGCATCGTCTCGGAGCTGTTTGCAGCCAAGGGTTTGTTGAAGGAAGGTTTGCTGCCGGGGTGGCTGTCCAGGGGCGTTGCGTGCAGTTTGGCAACGATGATGCATCAAGCAAAGTTTCGAGTTGCAGCTTGGGTTTCGATATTCGGTCTTCCCGGCGTGTCCGATGGGCTCTCCTGTGCTTTCGCTGTGTTGCTATAGAGTCGGAGCTGCGGTGGAGCGTGTCCAGGCGGCAACGATGGCGAGCAACCGGTGGTCGTTTACGGTGGACTCAGTCGGCGCAAGCCCAGCATATTTCTCTTGCAGAGTTTTTTGTCAAAGTCGGAGCTGTCTGTCGTTGGCACGTGTGACCGACTGTTGGCATGGGCCGACACAGGTCCAGTGCTGTTCGCGACGAGGGCTTGTCGGTGGCCGTCGATGGTGAAGTCGGAGTCGCTGCTCGTGGAGGAGTGATGACGATGACGCCTAATGACAACCTCGGCAGTGGTCTCTCTTTTTGGAGGCGTGTGTGCGCTTTGTGTGGGTGGCCAGGTCGGTCGGGGTGTACAATGTGTCGTGTTCCATGACGACATGTGTGTGTTTGTAGCGGTTTTCGGCCGGTTCCCCGATAATGAACCGGTCAATTCTCTCCTACTTTTTTAAATAAAATGAGGCAAATTGCCTGTTTTGTTTCAATTTTTTTTAGTTTTAGGAGTTGTCTACTTTTGAATAAAGACAGCTTACTGAATAACCGCCGTATCTCTACAATAACTAAGCTCCCAAGGATTCTTGCTTTCTCCTTACTTTACATGTCCACATCAAGATGGGTCCCACATAAATATCATTTAGTTAAATACTAAGCTATACACTACACCATGGTGGACCATGGACTCCATCTATAGTTCACAAGTACACAAAAAATATGTTGGATACATATACATGTTTTGTATATATTTGCTAAAGTTTCGGTGAAAAACTGGTATTCTCAGCTACATAAAAAATTGTGACTATGAAAAAGATAAATAGCTATATTTCCTCTTAAAATTTCCCTTCTTTTCAAATACTAACCTCTCTAAGATTTTTGCCTTCTCCTTGCTTCACATGTCCACATCAAGATGGACCCCACTTAGATATCATTTAGTTAAATACTAAGATTTAGACTACACCATGGTATGCCATGGACCCCATCTATACAACTATAAAAAAAATACGTTGGATACATACATATTATATATATATATTTGTTAAATCTTCGGTGAAAACTGGTATTCCTAGCTACAAAAAAGAAAAGAAAATTGTGATTGTGAAAAATAAAAATAGCTATATTTCCCCTTAAAATTTCTTCTTTTATGTAGACCAAAATACACAATGATTACAAAACTTGAAGCAAACGTACAATACATAGACGTCGTTATATGCTTTATTGGCCAACATTGAAACCTAAACATGTCGTTTCAATTTTTGTAAAAAAAGAAAATGTGGTGAGCTCAAAGGTACATGCACTTTAGGTCAACTCTCTCCCTTATCCTTTCTTTGCCACCAGCGTCCACCATAGCGTCGCGCCGATTAAGCCACACGACATCATTTTTCTCCCTCCGCTTCCCTCTATCCGTATTCTACCAAAAACATCCGTTCCGCTGCAAATTTTGCCCATCTCTCCACACATGGCTCTGGCTCCATTAAGCCTCTTGGAATGCGGGGCACCTCCATATCCGATCTCGCCTCTCAAGTCCATTGTTAACTTGCAAGTCATGTGTGCTCTGTGTCGATGCATATTTTTGTGGTCACCCAACGCCAGTAAGGTGAAAAAGACTTCCTACATCTCTCGCAGTAGTTGCACGTGAATACCTCCAAAACTTTATAATATGGCCATAGAGATAGTCTCTTTTTCACATCTGAAATAAAAATACCTCCAAAACTCAAGCTGGGAGTTTGGAAACATGTCTAAATAGTCCAATCTTGGGGATCCAAACATCTGAAATAAAAAATACCTCCAAAACTCCGTAGAGGTAGTCTCTTTTTCACAAAAGCTCAAAGGAAACTCTTTTCATATTATAAGGTTGTTTCCAGCTTAAAAATTTGATGGTAATTTAGTTTCCAACTTGTATGTGTTTCATATTATAATTGGCTATTGTGAATCAAGGCCGAGTGAGTAGTTTCTTAGCCGAATTTATTTTTGAGCTACTGCCATGCATGCTATGTTAAGATTCCGTAGTACACAAAGTTCCACTCTTCTTTGTTACAATACAAATATTGCCTACTCAATGATAATTGATAACATATAGTTTTGCCTTTTTATTCAATTTTTTCACCTTTATGTGTTGTACATATTTGATGCATGACATACCCATTAACCTGACCAAAGGAGGAAGAACCCTAAGTTTTTTTTGGTTATAAAGAGCTGAACCTGGATAGGCATCCTGCACATAAGCAAAGAATACCACATAAGCAAAGAATACCACCTGAGGTGCATGATGGTCTTATGGCTAAGTGAGTAGAATGAATAAATGGTTCGATATCTTGGAGTCTATATACTGGGAGATTCGTGGAAGGGAAGATACGATTGAGTATACAAGCCCAAACAATAGGTTGTCAAATGTGACATTGTGGTTGATTGACTTGATTATCTCAGAAATGAGACACGGTAGTAAATTATCGCTTTTGGGACGATTTCATTTCTTCGATTGTTTGAGTTATTAATTTGTTTAAGTCTCATTTTAACAGTTGCTCCGTAAGAGTTATTGTCTCTTTGTGGTAAAGAATTTCGCAGCATGTACATCATTTTTTTGCCAGTGTACAAACGGGCGCGGCAAGGCGCGCCAATTCCTTCTAGTATACATCGAATGGACTGAGAATTGACCATCTTTGGTATTACATGTTTGATGTTTCCATCCAAATAAAGTTGAGTTTGGTAATGGCACTAGACCGCTAGTATTAGCGACAAATTGCAAGTCACCGAGACGGCAAAAGAAAAAAGAAAATTTCGTACCCCACAGGGAAGCACTCAACCGGATTTAATCACCCTTGCGTCCGTAGCATCCCTTCCTCCGCAATCTCCCACCCAACTCCAACCCCTCCATTCCTCCGCCTCCCCACCGTAGATCCGCCACCACCGCGCCTCCCTCCCCCGTCATGGGCCAGTGCCCCTCCGTCCCCCGCCATAGCCACCACCGCAAGCCCCCTCCGCCGCCGTCCCCCGCCGCGCAGGCGGCGTCGCCTCGTTTCTCCGATGCCGCCGCCGCCGCCGCCGAGGACGCGGCGGCGGGGGAGGCGGACTACACCTCCGACCTCCCCGAGGAGCTCCTGGCCGTGGTCTTCGGGCTCCTCGGCTCCGGGGACCGGAAGCGCTGCTCCCTCGTGTGCCGCCGCTGGCTCGCCGCCGAGGCCGCCTCGCGCCTCCGTCTCGCCCTCGACGCGCGGGCCCCGCTCCTCGCCGCGGCCCCGGGGATCCTCGAGCGCTTCTCCGCTGTATCCAAGCTCGCGCTCAAGTGCGACCGCCGCGCGGAGAGCGTCGGCGATCCCGCCCTGGTCCTCGTCGCGCACCGCCTCGGCCCGGGCCTGCGCCGCCTCAAGCTCCGGTCCATCCGCGCCGTCACCGACGTCGGGGTCGACGCGCTCGCCTCCACCGCTATAAACCTCCGCAAGCTCTCGGTCGGGTCGTGTGCCTTCGGCGCCAAGGGGATCGAGGCCGTCCTCCGGTCCTGCACGCAGCTCGAGGAGCTCTCCGTCAAGCGGCTCCGCGGCCTCGCCAACTCGGAGCCCATCACTGTGTTTGGCCCTCGACTCCAGTCTCTGTCCATCAAGGAGCTCTACAACGGGCAGTGCTTCTCCTGTTTAATCACGCAGTCCCCCAACCTCAAGACCCTCAAGATCATCCGATGCTCCGGCGATTGGGACCCTGTTCTCCAGGCGATTCCGAAGGACGCCTTGCTGGCCGAGCTCCATCTCGAGAAGCTGCAGGTCAGCGACCTTGGCGTCGCTGCACTTTCTGGGCTAGAGGTCCTCTACCTTGCCAAAGCGCCGGAGGTCACAGATGTTGGGTTGGCAGCGCTCGCCACCAAGTCGCCGCGCCTGCGCAAGCTGCATGTCGATGGATGGAAGGCGAATAGGATTGGCGACCGTGGGCTTGCAACCGTGGCAAGAAAATGTGCTGCTTTGCAAGAATTGGTCCTCATTGGTGTGAATTTGACATCAGTGAGTCTTGAATTGATTGTTGCCAACTGTCCAACTCTTGAGCGGCTTGCACTTTGTGGATCTGACACATTTGGAGATGCGGAAATCTCATGTGTGGCGACTAAGTGTGCCTCTCTGCGGAAGCTGTGCATCAAGGCATGCCCTGTTTCTGATGCTGGAATGGATAAGCTCGCTGTAGGCTGCCCGCGCCTTGTCAAGGTGAAGGTGAAGAAGTGCCGTGGGGTGACGTTCGAGTGTGCCGAGCGACTTCGGGCTAGTCGGAATGGAGCCCTTGCTGTGAATTTTGACACGCCAGGTAGCGCAGGTGAACTGCAGGATGCTAGGAGTGTTGATGAGAGTGGTGTACTCGATAATGCTGGGAGCGATGTGGTACAAGATGATTTTGATGATCAGATAGGGGTTCCTGACTTATTGTGTGGCACCAGTGGCAGACCATCAGGGTGGAAAGCACGGATGGGCGTGTTAATCTCAAGGAGCTTATCGGTTTCCATGTTTCGGAGGCGTCAGCGGCGGAGCTCCTATAACTCATGAGTCACAAGAATTTTGTGCTATGGTTGCTCCTTTAGCCCTTTGATTCATTGATGTTTGTTACATTATTTGATGTTGTTGTTTGTTGTGCTTGATGTTTTGGTCTCTCTGAATTGTACCATGCTGTTCCTGATTGCTGATGGAAAATTCATTGTATGTTCCCTTCTAGTTTGGTTAGAGTGCAGTTATTATTTGGTCTTGCTCTTTGTAGTAGCGGAGATCCATGCGATCGCACAATGTAATCTCTTAAAAGGATTTTTTTGGATTGAAAAATATGTTATGCGAAGCCAGCAATATGGTAAATATCTATGGACTTCAAATGCTTATTACTTTGAACTATGCGGACCTAGAAATAGTGATCAGAAATGAAAAATACATACATAGTTCATCAGCTGATACTAAGATAATTGAAGAGAAGCGCCTTTGAGTTGAAAAAAGAAAGATATGGGTAGCCCACAATATGTCAACTTGTCATAGTTTTGGTGGTAACTTTGGTTTTCAAATGTTCTTACTATGGAATACATAGACCTAGAACTAGTAATGGTCAGAAATGAATAATCTATACATAATACAGCAGCAGCTGATACTATGATTTTTAAAAGAAGTGCCTTTTGGGTTGATCAACGTTTGGAAGGTCATCTATTTTCTATTTTGTTACTCGTTAGCATGGGAAAACTGAACTGAGACAGTATCCTCTCTTCATAGTCTATACATGAGCTGTCATTTTTTGTGTGGAGAAGGCCCTGTGCCTCATCTACCCATTCTCATTTGGGATGTTTGACAACATTCTGGAACCAATTTATATTCTGTCCAGTTTCTGAGTTGAGTTATTGATCATCCAGCATATGGTATTTCACAATGTTTAGCACGATATCATGATATACCTGAAGTAACTCCATGCAACTGATAGAACATGTATGCTTTGTAAGTTTGTGCCTTCTATGTGTACAGCCAAACTGAAAAATAACCAAGTTGTAGCAGTGCCAGTTTCCTGGAACTACAGCTGTGGAAATTGTTCTAGCTCGCTACAGATATCGGTCAACCTTTTTTTTTCCCTTTTCTGCTTGAGTTTGCTATTCCATTTCCTTAAACCATGAAACCGTGTCAGACCGGAGTTAATGGGGCCATGATATGCTGCCTGTCAATTGTCATTTGTGTTTCTATGGAGAACTATTCCTCTGCACTGATTCGTTGACATGGACCTGGGTGGTTTCTGAAGTTTCTCCAATCTGTGCTGCCTCCCCTTTTGTCATGACCCAATAGGCACGGTGTTTGGAAAGCGGAATATTCTTGATCGTGCATGTAGAATGTTGAACGAGGTGAAATGGAGCAACTGGCCAGTTCTCTAAATGTTTGGCCATTTCTCAGGCTACACGCCGGCGGTTGACTTTGAACCTGACCAGTAGCAGCGGACGGCGAATTCCTACTCAACAGGTAAGCTTTCTTGAAGATGCATGGCTGTAGCTTTCCCTGGTCAAGAATACAATTATTATCTTTTTTGTGGGTAGCACTAGTGCTTGACTACTTCAAGCTATGGACGTCAGGACTCAGGACGTGGTTGTTTTGCTAAACTGGCGAAGGACATCCTTGTGCTTCTACGTTGATGCATGTCCTACCTGTTCAAGATCAAGAATGTGTAAAAGTAGAAGCATTAGCGCCAAAGTTCTGTGTTTTTTGTGTGTGGTAGAACGTTTTGCTCAGCATCACCTGAGATCTTTGCTGGATTCCGCCGTCTTCATGAGGAGTGCGCTTGCTTAGCCACCTCTTGGTTGGTTTTGTTGCTGCTGCTGCTCTTCAAGCTGGATATTTGAGTTGTTTGTCTGGATGTACGATTCAAGCTGCCCCACCTCACGCCACGCCTCCGCCCCACCCCACCCCATGCCGCGCCTCCGCCTCTGCCCATGCCCGCCTCCACCCCACCCCACGCCGCGCCTCCGCCTCTGCCCCATGCCCGCCGCGCTGCCCACCGTAGCCCTGCGGCCAGGGACACGGACTGCGTGGGGAAGCATGAGGAGGTCACCGGCGTCGAGCGCCGTGTAGGCGAGCATGGCGGTGGCCAGCCCTGCGGTTGTGCGAGGAAGACGAGATGTGGGTCGTGGGCTTTGACTTCCTTTTTTTTATTCTGTTTTTGCTATACCCGACAACTGGGTCCGAGCTGTCAAAAAACGTGTTAGCACGCTTAAACCGTAGAATCAGTGCTATGTGTCACGATTATGCCCCCAAAGATCGTAGTCATGTGTCAGTTTCTCCAATTGTCGTAGCTTCGTGACAACTTGTTTCCAAATGTCGTAGTTTTCTGTTATCTAGGGGGAGTGATCCGAAGTGATTTTGTTTGTATGCTCAAGTTCTTTTCTTGACGGTCTGTGCTTAGTCTTTCTAGTTCCAAAATTGATTCGACTCAAATCTGCATAATTAACACCTGCAGAAGATTGATGATTGCACGATACAGGGAGCATAAACATGATTGAAGCCAGAGAAAACGCAGCAAAACATGGATGGAGATGCTTTGGCACCTCAGTGCACATGGTGGCACTGACTGAATGTAAATTGAACTAGATTGGATTGTTAAAAACGAAATATGGATGACACTGCATCACATCAATAATTATTCCGGCTATGACTACGAAACAAGATTGCCTGGAAACCGGAGGCAGCGAGTAAATTACAGAAACCTACCACAATTGTCGGCCAAACTACGAGTTAGTACAACTTTTGGTGATTTTTCATGTCAGTACCAATCGTGAGGCAGGCGTGTTACAAATCGCACAAATTCTTGTCTAAAAGCATTTTGACAGCCACACTGACTGATGGGCCCAATGGTCAGGTCTGACATGGCTGCATACGTGGAGAAGTAACTGAGGTGTCAGTGAGGCTGACCTGTCAGCCCACATCTTTTTTCCCCTCGCTCTTCTTCTTCCACCGGCCAAGGTCAATGCTGCTCCGGCTCAAAAAACACCCCCACTAGCTCGCATCCGTAGCCGCTGCACCTCTACTAGCCGCAGTCCACGCCCACCTGGGAGCACACGTAGTCCATGTCGGTCTGCAGCTGCGGGTCCGTGGCGCCGACGCTGACCACGCACCACCCGGACCCCTTGGGCTGCACCATCGCGCCGGTGCCGTTGCTCGGGGTGGCCGCGCCGCCGGACAAGGCCAACCGTCCTGCTCCTAGCGCCTGCTTTGCGTGACGCCTCAACTCCTCTTCTCCCGTCGCCAGCAGCCGTTGCTGCTCCCTGCGCGCCCGCGCCTGGACGGCCGACGACCACGGACCACGGTCGCCTCTTCCCCACACGGTCGCCTAAGCCTCCTCCGGTCGGCGAGCATCCCCGACGTCTGCCCCGCGTCCGGAGGTCGCCGTTGCAAAGCAAGAGCTGAGCTCACCTCACATGCCAGCGTTGCGCGCTCCGTCCACCACGTTGGCCAACGCGGCGACGCGGCCGAGCTCGAAGCGTGGCCGCCGACGCCAGGAAACAAGCCTTCGCATCCATGCGCGCGCGTCTCGGGCCTCTGCACGGCTCAGTGACGCGGGTGAGGTTAGACGGCGCGGGACGAGGTCGACGGAGCGACGTGCGGGGTCGAGGTCGCCGGGGCGAAGCGCGAGCGAGGACGGATGGTCGGCGCGAGCGAGAACGTCTCCGCCACCACGATGTCAACGTTGCCGGAGAGGCCCAGCGCGGCAGCGCCGATTGACGTCGTCAACCTGCTCAACGGCGGTGGCGTGGAGGTTCCGCAAAGACCGACCGTGCGGGAGAGGATAGAAAGGGGAGAGAGGAAGAAGAAGGGGGAAACAGTAGAAAATAATTGGAGGGGCTGACAGGTCGGTCCCACTACCACCTCAGCTACTTCTCCACGTATGCAGCCATGTCAGCTCTGATCATTGGGCCGATCAGTCAGTGCGGCTATCAAAATGCTCTTAGACACGAATTTGTGCGATTTGTAACACCCCGCCTCACAATTGGTACTGACATGAAAAAATAACCAAAAGTAGTACTGACTCATGGTTTGGCCGACAATTGTGGTAAGTTTTTTTTAATTTACTCGGAGGCAGCAAACATTTCTGTTTGGAGTTACATCGGGCACATTCTTCGCTGTGGACGGCCGACTGGCAGTAAAATATAATGATGGGCCTCCTCAGGCATGGTGGCGTGCCGTTTAATCAAATCAGGACGATCAGACCGTTCCCGGTTTTACCGTTGCTTGTGCGTACAGCTCGATACAATACAAGAAAGAAGTTACGAAAAAAAGAATACATGAAAAAGAAGATGGCTACCAAGGCAAAAACTTGTTGAATAAAAAACATAAAAATAACTTAAAATATCCGGAGAGTCGTCGAAAACTTTATGTGTCAATTAGTTTTTGAATGATTTAGAGGATTTTTATGGGATTTTTAGAAAATGTTCAGGTTTTATAAATATTTACCGGTTTAAAAGATTTTTTTTACATCAATAAACTTATATTTTATAAATGAATAAGAACTCTTTTAAGATTAAATAAACAGTACCTTTTTGTTGGGCCATATTCGGAGCGGCCCATAAGGATACCGCTTCAGGCCGGAGCGATTGGCTCCCACAACGAGCGGCTAATAGGTAGTCCCTAGTTTCAGGGAGGTCATGTGTGTCGCTTCAAGGCGACGCGGGGAGCGTCCGTCGCCTCAAGAACTGCCTCATGGCCCGCTTCATCAAGAGGCCCAATAAAAAAGGTAGTGTTATTTATCTTATTTTATCTTTTTAAAAGTGAATATTCTTAAAATCTGAACAAAATTCAAATATGAACAATTTCGAATATAAAACAATTTTCAAATTTTAACAATTTTGAATAAGAACAATTTTTGAATTTGTAAAATTTCAAATCGGAACAATTTTTAAATTTGAACAAATTTTGAATTTGAACAAATTTTAAATCGAAACAAATTTCGAATTCAAATAATTTATAAATTTTTAAAAATTTGAATCGAAACAAATTTCGAATTTGAACTTTCAAATTGAAACAAATTTCAAATTGAAACAATTTAAATTTGAACAAATTTCCAATCAGAATGATTTTAAATTTGAACAAATCGAATTTAAACAAATTTTAAATCAGAACAAAATTTGAATCGGATCAAATTTAGAATTTGAACAAATTACAAATCAGAACAATTTTAAAATTGAAACAAATTTCGATTTTGAACAAATTTCAAATCGGAACAATTTTAAAATTTTAACAAATTTCGAAATCTGAACACTTTTCAAAATCTGAAAAATAGAAATAAAAATAAATGAAAAGAAATAGAGAAAACATAAAAAGAAACTAAGAAAAAAGAAAAAAAACATCCAACCCGGCCGGCCCAGCAGGGTCGCCATCCCCGCATCCCTTCAGGCGATGGCGCCGTTCCTCGTCGCCGTAAGGCATACCTGGTCATGGGTCGGGCCGTGCTTCGGGCCGGGCCTAAAAAAGGCCCACGGTGAAAATCCTAGGCCCAGGCCTAGACCTATCCGACCTTCGGACCTATATTTGAAGCCCAGGCCCACCCATGACTGCAAAATCCCATCGGTCTTTCGGGTCTCGGGGCGAGCCTCTTCCTTAAAACACCAATTTACAAAGCCCAGGACCAGGCCCATGCGACCTTCGGGATGAAATCTCAGGCCCATGCCCGACCCATGGACAAGCCCTGGTCAGCCTAGACCCTGGAATTTCAGGCCGGGCCGGGCTTCCCATGGCCAGGTATACCGTAGGGCGATGTATAGGATTTACCCTAGTTTCATTTCTCCGGCCAACAACCGAATGAACATCCATGGGCCCAATCTATTTTAGTAAAGAACTGGCCCACTGTCAAGGGAATTAAGCAGGAGCACGCACATGAAGTCTTTTTTTTTGGATGAAGTGCACTAGCTGTTTGTTTTCTGCGTATGCGTAGAAAAAACCGCATCACAATCCCAACGATACTAGATAATCGTGGTTAAGATTTTGATACTAGAACATATATATGTGAAAGTAAACACGACATAGATGCAAGCTTTACGGAGTTCACTTTCTTATGCCCGTGTTATACATTCTCCTCCGTCAACTAGTAGTTGTCATCATGGGCTTTAATATGGCGTTCACAACGAATGAACAACGAAAGATGGGACCAAAAGCTCTGACTTAGGAGGAAGTTTATATACGGATTTAAATTGTAGTGAGCAACATGTTAATATCACGTCAAGTCGATATGGGGTGATCAGTATGAAATTTTGGATGATTAATGACAAACGATTAATGAAGCTGGTTTAACGGAAGGGATATTGACCCTTTAAGGTGTTGGATCGTGTCAGCAATGTATTCATCCACACCGTCAACATGGTGTTATGCTTTGGAAGAAACTTGAAATAATAACGTATCTATAACTTTGTTATGTGTAAGTAGACACATGATGGCTCATTGTCTCTCGTCTTGGCATAATCTAGCCCACAATCCATTAAATCACCAAATTATCCTCCAATGTACTATCACTAGACCCTGAGCTTCACTGGTTTTCACATTCGCATGGTAAACCGTGTTAGGGGTTGGATTTGACGGAACCCCTTTCAATGGTAATCCTAGAGCTTTTCGCAAAAAAAAAGGTAATCCTAGAGCTGATACGATTACTTAGGACCAGTTAAAAAACCGACTTACAAAGTATGTTAGTGCAAAATAGGATCTTTTTTTGAGTCGTACCTATTCGTATGCAACTCACAGACGACGAGGTTTTCCTGCGTCCTGTCGGCGGCGCCACCAACCCACCTCGCCTCTGTGGCTTTAGGCCCATGGTGGCAGTGTGGATCCCGGTCCTTGCAAAAAGGAGGGCTCCGTTCTCACATTTTTATGTGTGTGTTTGGTTAGGGTTTGTGTCATATTTAGAGAGATGAGAAGGCGGCGACTCCCTTTAATAAGGTTCTCCCGGCTAGCCCCCTTCCGGCGGGGCGTCAAGCGTCTTCGGAGAGCGTGTGGAGGTGTGTATCCGGCGGTTCTCGCGGGATTCTGTCGGTGTTTGTGTTCGGTGGATCCGGTCTTCATTCGTTTTCGTCTTTGTGTCTACAGGTTGGATCCTTCTGATCCGCGCTTCTTTTCGTCAGCGAAAGTTGCTGTTCTGGTGTGCTGGTCTTGTGTGGCCTTAGCACAACGACTTCTTGACTGTCTACTATAACAATGTTTGTGCGGCTCCGGTGATGGAGGGGCGATGACAGCGACGCGGCTTAGTGCTTGTAGTCGTTGCTAGGTGGTCTACGGATCTGGATATAATTTTTGTTATTTCCGGTGTTCTTTGTATGTCAGTTAATGAATAGATCAGAAACTTTTTTCAAAAAAATAGGGTCCTTTGGGGTTGGTGGTTTCGTTCCCGGGAGCACATGGTCCCACTGTGAACCATAAAATCAGTTAAAATGTTAATATATTTTAATGAAAATCTGGTTTTGTTTGACCTTGTACATGTTCGTGTGTTTTACATGCTTGCTGAGTCATGAAGAGAAGACATATTGTTTGCGATGTGAAAAAATAAAACAAAAATTAGTGCTCTAAAAAGCGATTTTTGGATCACCCAAGTTTTTGTTTACACAAGCCTAAAAAATCACATCTTCCATGAAAATTAACATGTGCAGATAAGACATGGGTATATAGACGTGTTAAAATTTCAGAAAATTTTATATTAAGAAAGTCAATTCTTTCCACGCATAGCATATGGTTCTGTGAACAATTCAGAATTACCGGTTTTTTTCATGCTTTTATGTCTATGAGTTATATCAGCAAAGCGATGAGCCGATGACTCGTAGTCTCGTACATTGAGGAGCCAATTAAGAAATTCTGCTCATTTCAGGGACCTGCTCGCTTCGGGGAGAGAGAGAGGAGAGGAACGAAAAATGACCGGTTCGGCTCAGCAATGCGGTGACAATTCAGTGTAATTTGCATGCCAAACCGGGGCAAGGAAAAAAAAACGCTTCATTGCATTTGCGGGAAGCTGCGGGCAGGTGCGGGAAGTTGGGGTATCCCAGCTTCTCCCCACTGTGAAGGATGAGCCGAATCTGGCTTCCAAAGGAAACAGTTTAAAATCCCGTTCTTTTGGGCTTTCTTATTTTCACCTCTAAACTGCTGAGAAGTTCCAAAAAAAACTGGTACTAAGTCATCTTCGAGAAATGCGTGTGGCGTGAGCCGATCATCTTTTTCAAACAAGCAAGCATGACAATGCGCTGTCTCCCGTTTCCGCTCAATGTAGTCCAAAACCCGCTATGGCTATGCACGGCTCCACTGCCTGTTTATCTCCCCTTTATTGTTTGACAATGTACATCACCCTTTGATGATTTGATCGTGCCGTGACCTGGTCTGCCTGTTGGCGTTGCCGGCCAGTTGCTCCAACCGCCGAAGCGTCACAGACCATGAACAGCAGACCACGAGTTCTGGTACGTTCTGCAACAGTCTCTACGGGGAAGACGTGAGATCGAGGGCGCCATTGCTCCGTCAGGTAAGCTTTCAGTTCAGATGCAGTTCAGGTTTCCACGCGATAATGCCAGCACAAAAGCGATATTAATTCCACGATCAGACTGGGAATGCAGCCAGAGGCCGGAGAGCATGCAACGTTGTTTTCATTTGTGAATGCATGTCGCGGTCAGGTGGTGGGTGGATAGGGATTTAGGTCAGACTGCTCTGTCTCAGCTGATATTGATAAACAAAATCAGTTAGCATTGGACAAAACAAAAGTGGATTAATTAGTAGCTGGGATTGACTTAGGGAAGCAATTGAGTTTTGGAGGAAAGATTTGTGGACGACTCATGCATTAGGCGTACACTACACTACACAATGTATTTTTTTGGTAAGGCACTACACAATATATATCTACAATATCTATAAATTACATGCTCCGATATTAATATACATTCTTTATCTAAATTTTTTTTTACATGCTCACTATCTTCATTTAATATTTGTAAATTGCACATGCAACATGTCCACGTCAGCAGGATCCTTCCACCTATTTTTTTTTTGGAATGTTAGCAGGATCACTGCTAAATCCAATGAATAGATAGAAGATTGGTCCAGTTTATGAGGAAAATCGTACCCAAAAACCATACAACGACGCCTTTCGGCTTACAACACACAACCACTCAAGCCACAGGTCCCTCTGATCGGATCCGCCTATCTTATTATGTACTCTTGGCCATGGCATGCAGCTTGCCATGTCACCTCAACTGGTGTTCTCACCAATCGCTTTAGTTCTTGCTTTGTCCCCACAATCATGGAGGTGGCTCCTAGATGGGGTTCAGCCATGGGCATGAATCCTCTTGGCCAGGGACGTTGCGGTTTTTTATTGTGCTCGTCCGATGTATAAGAATAGGATGGAGGTTTGTGGCACAAGAGCTCGGTGAAAACCTTGTCTTTGGCTACCGGCCGAAGTGGCGATCTCTTATGTGTCAGTCTCCTTTTTTAAGGCATCGTCAAAGTGAAACTCCTACCTACTACCGGAGAAAACCCTAAATCCATGGATCGGATGGTGGCGACCCTCCTGTGTCATCCACCACCCCTTGAGGGATCAATCTTGGAGGCGTGCATCGGCCCGAGGGACGAGTGGATGGTTCTATGGTGGAGCGGTGTTGTATCTATGGTATCCATAATGGTGAGTCTAGGTGGCGTAGCGTAGCATGGTCTCCACGACAACGCATGATGATTGACGCACGCATGGTGGTGACGCTGTCTAGCGTCGATGATAGGCCTGACAAGGTCGTTTAAATCTACACCTTGAAAATAGGTTGGCGGAAGATGGCGAAGGTGACTTTCGGAGCGTGTGCATGAGAAGATATGTATAGATTTAGCCGAAGAGCCGGCGATGGGAGTGGTCGGGACATAAGACCCGTTTGATTTCTCTATCGTTGTGATAGTGGGTGGTGCTTTGTCACCTTATTTGGCGTTTTCGATATGCATGTTTGTTGTAAAACTTCCTGTTTTTTGTTGAATAAATAAAATAAAATAAAAACTATATTCATCTATTCGATGCAGAGGCTGGGTAACGCCCCTTTTCAAAAAAAGACACTCACTACAAAAGTACACATACAGTATTGTATCCACACATTCTAAGGAAAGCATTATATCCAAATGCGTGAGAAAGTAACAACGCGGTTTTTCCACAACTAAGAGGATCTTTACCGTTTATCATGACCGTTGATTTTGCATCCAACGAACCATATTATTCCTTCTATTTTATGTGTTTTAAAAACTAAAAAATATGTAAATGCGTGTTTTTTTTGTCAATGCATGCACAGAAAATTCATGTTAGTACATGAATCTAAAATTTAAATTACATAAATCCATCAATTATTGGTAATGCGTTGACATTTGAAGATTCATTGATAAATTTGTTGCACGAATCTTGATGAAATGAAGGGTGTGGATAGTTGGCGGGTATCCTCGTAGTTGTGGTATTGCATTTTTTAAGAAAGTTTTCATATAACCAAAAGGTATGATAGCCTCCTCACCGTGTATCTTCTCGAGGATTGTAAATTGTTGTGCAATTTTCAGTGTATGCCAAGAGCCTGCAATCTCCTGACCAAGGACAGAGCCGCCGCATTCTTGGTCTCCCAGTCCTTCCTGCTCTCCGTTCTCCGCTCGAACTTGCTCAGCACCTCGTCGTTGCCGTCGAGGATGCTGACGATCTTTCTCATGCTGGGCCGCGCCGCCGGGTCCGAGCGCGTGCACGCGATGCCGAGCTTGGCCAACCGCACGAGCTCCTGCCGATCAGAGCTGTCGTCCAGCCGCCTGTCCGCGAGGGCCTCCACGATGTCACGGTCCTCCTCCTGGCAGAGCTGCACCTTCCTGACGAGGAGCACCTCCGGTGACCTGGCGTCCACCGCCATGGCGCCTGTGACGACCTCGAGAACCACCACCCCGAAGCTGTAGACGTCGGCCATGGTGGTGGCCTCGCCGGTCTCCATGTACTCCGGCGACATGTACCCGAAGATGCCCCGCGCCGACCCTGAGGCGGTGGGCACAACCACGTGGTGACTGTGCTCGTTTCTTGACAGGAACTCGGCCAGCGCGAAGCTGCCGAGTCTTGGGCTCCGGTCGGGATCCAGGAACACCGCCGACGACGTGATGTTGCGGTGGATGACCTGCTCGTCCCACTCCTCGTGCAGGTACAGCACAGCGGACGCGAGCGCCCTGACGATGCCGTACCGGTGGCGCCACGAGAGCACCTCGTCAGAATCGCTGTGCCGGGCGAGTAGGTGGTGGCTCAGGAGGTTCCCCGGGGAGTGGTCGTAGACGACGAGCATCTCGCCGTGGTCCGTGCACCAGCCGCGCAGCTGGACGAGATTCCGGTGCCGGAGCTTGGCCAGGTTGCAGAGCTCGTTCGCGAACCGGACACGCAGCGCCGGGCACGTCTTCATGCCGAGCCGCTTCACGAGGACGTGGACGCGTCCACCGTGGCCGGTGTCCAGGAATCCCTCGTACCCTGTCCCGAAGTCCAGCTCCGCCACCACCTGCGACTCGGAGAAATCGTTCGTGATCGCCACGATTTCCTTATATGATATCTCGCGCGGAGTATCCACATTCGGGACGGTCACCACTGGCCGCGGCGACGATAGCTGGCTGCTGCCGCTCTTCTCAGTACCCGAGCTGCCGCCGGACGACTGCTTTCCGTCTTCTGCGGTGAGGTAAATGGTTGTTCCGGCCGCTGTGGCGTACATGGGGTTCGTCGACACGGAGGCGGAGGTGGCTGTGCTGTTCGTGCCGGCGATGGTTGTGGACGTACCGGAGTCAGACGATGATGAAGTGAGAGAGATGTACTTTGGGACAGGTAAGAAGGACGGAAGCGGCGGGAGATCGCCTGACGAGCTGCCGGAGATGTTCTCTACCACCCACTTCATGGTAGGACGAGCTCTCGGGTCATGCATCGAGCAGAGGAGGCCGAGGTGGATGAGCCGGACCATGTCGAACATGCCTCCTTCCGGCAGCTTGCGGTCGCCGGCGTTGAGCAGCTTCCCCTCGTCGGACAGCCGCCGCACCCAGTCCAGCATGAAGATTTGGTCGTCGGGGTATGCCAGATCGACCGCCCGGCGTCCAGTGGCCACCTCGAGGAGCACGATCCCGAAGCTGAACACGTCTGACTTGGCCGTTGCCGCGCCCCTTCGCTGGAAGCTCTCGGGCGGGAGGTACCCAATGGTGCCGCCGATCCTGCTGGTGTCGATCAGCCGGAACTGGTAGTTCGCCGACGAGGAGAATGACGACGTGGAGCGCACGGAAGGCACGGACGGCAGCAGCTCGAGCTTTTTCGTGGGCGGGGCGTCCTCGACGGCGGCGTGCTCGAGCCAGCGCGCGAGGCCGAAGTCCCCGAGGCGGGCGTTGAACTCGGAGTCGAGCATGACGTTGCTGGTCTTGACGTCCCGGTGGATGATCTGCGTGTCGAGCTGCTCGTGCAGGTAGAGCAGCGCGGCGGCGAGGCCGGCCACGATGCGGCGGCGGCGGTCCCAGTCGAGCGCGGGCGCCTTGGCCGGCGAGAAGAGGAGGCGGTCGAGGCTGCGGTTGGGCATGTAGTCGTAGACGAGCAGCAGCTCCTCCTCGTCCCGCACGCACCACCCGCGGAGCCGCACGAGGTTGCGGTGCCGCAGGCGGGCCACGGCCGCCAGCTCCGCCAGGAAGGACTTCTCGAAGCGGTCGACGCCGACGCTGGCGACGCACTTGACGGCCACCGTGGTGCCGTCGCTCGGCAGCACGGCGCGGTACACCCGCCCGAACCCGCCGCTGCCGAGGACCTCGTCGTCGCTGAAGCCGCTGGTGCCGATGTAGAGCTCCGAGTAGCTGAACACCCTGGGCCCCGACGCGCCCTTGATCTTCCTCGCCCCGACCTCGTACACGCCGGCCATGTCCTCGAATCCCATGGACCGCGAGTCGTCGCCGTGGCAGCCGCCGCAGCGGAGGCAGGACAGCGCGCGGCCGACCTTGCCGCGGACGTACGAGCCCAGCTTCTGGCGGGGTCGGCGCCGTTGGGCATCATGATCAGCCACGAGGAGCTCGTCCCTTTCCATGGGCAGAACGAAGCACAGCCGGCGAAGCGACATGGCCGCGCGCGCGCGAGCTGCCGGTGCTAGTTAGTCGACGTGAAGGTGGAAGATGTTACTTACGTGTCGGGGATGTTAACTAATGGATCAATCGGCATAATTAGTGGTGCCCGCGCGCGTGGGGGCGTTTTAAAGTTGGGATGGAGCTTTCATGGAGGTCTTGATCAATGGGAGTGCGGGCGTGGGCGTGGAGCGGTGGGGGGCAGGTACGATAGGATAGGAAGATGACGAGAGAGGAGTTGGGTCGGTTTAGGCGTTCGATGATAGTGTGGTGTGTTGTGTGAAGGCGAAGCAGTTTGGCTAGCTAGCCAAGCTAAGAGTGGTGGCCATGGTGGGTGGCTCACTCGGTTGACTTGGATGGCATCCATCCACCCGATGAAAGCGAAGGGTGCGGCGCATTCAGGAGCAATCGTCCACATCAAAGGATTGTTTTCCCCGTAATTTCACATGGTTTCGGTGGATATCGTCCCGTGATGTCATGGGCCCGGGTGGGAGATAACATAACATATCACATATGTCTCCTAATTATGATTATTAAGCAGGTTTTCTGGCTATTTGTTTCACGTTCGCAATTATGTACTATGAAACTACCATTCTCTTTTGTCATTCGGGCCATTTTCCGCCTTCTACCCCGTTTTTTCCCCCATTTCATCGTGCTCCGTCTTCCTTTCCTTCCATCAGAATGATGGCTCCCCACCATCGATCGGCTAGGGCTCAAGGTGGAGGAGGTACACCATCCGAGGAGAAAAACGTAACCAGGACAAAGGCGATGCCCATTGAGACAATGGACCCGAACGAGTGGAGATGCCCTAAGAGTGGGTTGACATTTTGGTGCTCTAGCTTCGATGAAGATCTCCAACTACAACATCAGTGACATTAGAGCATATTGGTCGTGGCGAAGGAATTAAGAATAGGTGGTAGCGGTGCGTCCCTTCATGCAACTTCATGGGAAAAAAGGTGACAAGGATAAAGGCAAGTTGTAGGTTACCCTGCCTCGTCTCTTGTTGAAAAGATCCTTCATGCAACTTTCAGGATGCAACATTCTTTGAAAGATCCGTCAACCTTGATTCCAGATAATGCATTGGTTATCTTGTCACAGCAGAACCGTCGTCATTGACAAGCGTTTGATATGTTGAAAATGTAATTATTCCTTTTGAAGTTTAACTGTTTTCTTCTTATTATGAAACTGATGGATTTTGGTGACTCACCTACAAGTATTTGCGGAAAGCATCTTCTTTCTATCAAAGTGTTTTTTTCTATGATTTTGGTGACTAACCTGCAAAAGAATAAAAATACACAAAAGGAACAGGGGATGCCATTTGTAAGGATCTACAAAGGCAGATGAAAGGGAAACCAAATACGAGCCACCATCGTATCGGAAAGCCTCTTCGTTTCCAATGCCATCATAGCTCCTCGAGCAGTGATTTCACGATTTAAAAGCATCTTAAAATCCATCGGCAAATACTATGTTGTCTGTTGCTATTAACTATGTACCCATGATTTACTTTATCTTTACATCTATGTCTGGTTAGTACTTTGTCCTAAGGAAGTGGTGAGTAATAACATTATTGATTGCGTAGGCTGGCCTGTTTGCCGTATGCCGAGTGTAATTTGGCAAATAGGCCGAGTCTCGTGAAGGGAAGGAAAAAATGGAAGAATTGCGTACCCTCTTCTTTCTTTCTTGCAAGTCGAAAACGGGAGCAAAAAATGGACGAGACCGGTTCGTGGCGTGCAATGCGTGCAAGAGGCCGCCTTGCAGCGATGATCGAGGAATGAAATCCACTCGCGCGATCAAACATTCGAACTTATCCGCGGTAAGAGCATCTCCAACCGGAGGCCCCAAACCCACCCCAAACGTCCGGGCGGACCGCCCGGACAGGGTTTGGCCCAAAAACCTCCACCCAACGGAGGCCCTCAAAGCCATCCGAAACGACCGGGCGGTCCGGCACACCCCAAACCCGCGGGTTTGGGGGCGCCCGGGCGCGCCCGGACGCGTCCGCCCCGTACTCGCTGACAGTGCGGACCCATGCTTTGACCGCCTGGCGGAGCGGATAAGCTAGCTTGACCGGCGTCGGCATTCATGGCGCACCGGCCGGCATTCATGGCGTACCGGCCACCTCCGACTATAAGTGGAGGGGCCGGAGCAAACCCTACTCCGCACCGCACTTCCGCCGCCGCCGCCGCTCTCTTCTCCTCCTCATCCACCGGTGCCGAGTTTCCTCCTCCACCTCATCCACCATGCCTCGCCGCCTCCCCACCACATGCGCCAAGATGACGGCGGAGAAGTGGGCGCAGCTCCGCCGAGAAGCGTAGGCCGCGGAATCGCGTGTGTCCGCAGAAGTGTTGGCGGCGGAGGCCACGGACCGCATCTTCGTCGGGAAGATGAAGAATAGGGTCGGCTTCGTCGAGAAGCAGAAGCAGGCGGAGGAGGCGTTCCGTCAAGGCTGCATCTACGTGCCAGAATCTTCCGGATCTAGCTCCTTCTACACCGACTCCGACGAGCAAGGGGCTTCTCCGGAGCCTCCTCCAGCTGCGGACAGGGCGGCTCCGGCTCCGGCGACGGCGCGGCAACGGTCATCCTCCTGTCCGACGATGAGTAGACTAGGCTAGGTGGCTATCCGGTCGCATGAACTGCACGTAGGAATAGTATGCACATTGCATGCTTTTGTAGTAATTTGGTATCTTAAATTAGAGGTGTGTGGTTGTAGCAACATGTTTCTAGGGGGTGGCCGGTCACTGTCCGCGGACGCGTCCGGGAACAGTTTGGAAGCCAGATTTGGGGGCTCCACTTGGAGATGCTCTAAGCCTCGCATTCAAACCTGCTGGCCATCAGCAACAGCCGTCTCCGCCTATTTAATTTTCGCCTTGCACACGCCACATGAGACATCGCAACTCGGCGCCGGAAGAGTCCAGAGTCCAGACGAGACGATTGACCCGGTCACGCTCATCTTGCGGCTACATACGTATACAAGCTGCTAAATAGAGTCCCTTCCTTCCACCGACTCGATCAACCTTGGTGGATTGTCGTTAAGCCGCTTTCGTCCAAGGACCAAACTAACATGCACACCGACGCCAAGGAAAAAATAGCGTGCTATAGTAAAATATTGTCGGCCTTAAAGTACGCTATTAACGTGTTATATCGTGCTATTAGCGAGACATTATACATAATTTATTTAGCGAGACAATTTTCTAAACACTATAGCGTGCTATTAATGGCGCTATTTTTTCCATGACTGACGCACACGATCCAGAACATAACAAGTACGCACGCCCAAGGACTGACCAGATTAACGTACGTGCGCGCTGACGCACACGATAAATTACATGTCATCCGATTTTTTGGATGTTGAAATGTTCGCACTTCGGTCACGACCGGGCTCACTGTTTAATTGCCAAACTCAACGCGCAGAACACACGGTTTGTGCATCGGTGGCGGGTGGCATGTCGTAGTGCGACACTCTCGGCAGTACGTTTTGCAGAGCTCTAGCTAACCGCCGCCGGTTTTCCATAACTCTGAACTCGAAGGTGCTGGACCTCGCCCTCATCCGTCGGTCGAGCCCACCACGGCACCACCGACTCTCAGTCGAGGCTGCTGCCTTCTACTCCCTCCGTTAAGATGTTTTAGTTGTTAGACATGTTGATGAGTGAACCTACACATGAAATATGTTTACATACACTTGTGTGCATGTGAATGTGGACAAAAACTAAAACATCTTATATTTTGGAACGGAGGGAGTACCACCTTTCCTTTCTTTTAACCCATTAATTATGTGTTTGACGAAGTATGCTCAAGCAAGTACGGTTTGCAATACGAGGATGACTAACAAGCCGATTAATTAAGGCTTATGTTGAGAAGGAGACGAGTAGGATCGTCACACACCGTGCTCACTTTAGATCAGGTCTGAAGATCCACTTTTCCAAAAAAAGGTCCGAAGATCCCTGCATTCCTATGGGCTTCAAATTAGGCCGAGCATTCCTACGGGCTCATATCAGGCTGAGGAATTCTCAAAAAAAAAAAAAAATCAGGCTGAGGAACCCTACGGCCGGTCTTATTATTGGGCCCAGTATCCTATGCGCTTAAATTTCTTCAAGCTCGTGTGATCTGCAGAATTTTGATGAACTTTCAGCCAAAATTGCAAGAAGCCCTTTCCCTGCGCTGGTGCGAGGATATTTCAACCTCATTCGAAGCAGCCAGGAGAAAAACAATGACAGAATCAATTAGGCTAGGATCAACCTCTTCAACTCGCATATTGCCAACTAGACATGACCGAGATTGCTCGCTCGGGGGCGAGGTACACTTGGACTAACAAACGTATAATACGGTGAGGCCCGTCCTCGACCGGGTCTTTATCTCACCTACCCTGGAAGCCTGTCTCCCTTTGTGTACTCTGGTTGCCGAGACCAGCCTTGCCTCGGATAGCACTCAGCTAATTTTGGACACGGGTGAGGGCACACCGGTCTGAAGCAACCGGTTTTTTTCGAAACTGGCTGGCTTGAACTGCCTGAATTCAGGAAAATTATGGTAGGGATGCGAAAATGGGACCCGTTTGATCTAAAATTTTGTACTAGCTATGTATAAAATGGAGTATAAGTGGGACAAACGGGTCTCGTTTTCACAACCTTAAATTATGGTTAGTTCTTGGGAGAACTTAGCTCTGAAAGTCGGAGGCAGAGACATTATTGATTGGTGGAACTTCATGAGCAGCGGCATGAGACACTCTCTCCGGGGTTGGAGCCGTAATCTTGAGAAAGATTCTCGGCAGAAGAAAGAAAATCTCCTGTCCTTAATCCAGAGTGTGGATCTGAAAGCGGACTCGACGGACCTCGATGACGATGAATGGGCCTATCGTTACCACTTAGAAGAACAACTCCTCCAAATTTACCGTCTTGAGGAAGAATATTGGGGCCAAAGAGGTAGAATTAGATGGGCACTCTAGGGGGACGCCAACACTGCCTATTTTCACGATGTTGCCAACGGGAAAAGGCGCAAATGCAAGATCTCCTCCTTGTTCACTGATAATGGTATCATCTCCGGGAAATTGGAGCTGCAAGTGACAATAGCCTCCGGGCCATCAGCTTCACCGAAGAAGAACTTGAGCTGATAATCAAAGAGATGAAATCTGACACTGCTCCCGGGCCGGATGGTTTCCCTGTGCCGTTTTTCAATAAATGCTGGCCTCTAGTCAAACACGGCATCCTCCATATCCTCAACGACTCTATCCTAGGGAGGATAGACATCTCTCGGCTAAACTTTGGGGTGTTGACGTTGATTCCGAAAGTACAAGGGGCGACCAAACATCTCAGTTTTGCCCCATTGCCTTGATCAATGTGATCTTCAAAATCATCTCGAAGATCTTTGCGACCCGTTTGGATCCTATCGCACATAGAATTAAAAGCCCGAATCAAAACTGTGTTCATCAAGGGGCATTTCATTGTAGATGGTGCTCTTGCTCGACACGAGATCCTACCACTACAAGGAAACAGCTAATCACCGGCGTGGCATTTTTGGGATCACCGGCGAGAAACGCCCATGCCGGTAACTTCACGCCAGTGCTATTTGAGATCACCGGCGAGTGCGAGGCCACGCCGGTGATTAGTTGAGATCACCGGCGAGTGGGAGGCCACGCCGGTGACAGTTTGGATTACCGGCGAGGAGGGGGGGGGGGGGGGGGGGGCACGCCGGTGGTGATTTTTGTCGAAATAAAAAAATAAAACCTCCAAATGCGTACTGAACGACAATAATCAACAAAATTCACAGAAATAGAATTATTCCCGGAAATAAAACCTCCAAATGCGTACTGAACGACAATAGTAGTTGCGCTATTCAACATAGTCAAATGAGTAGTTTAGCTAGACTCCATAGTACTGCAAATAAACTTTCAAACGCTACAGATAGTTGAGCACCAATGACACGTCGTTGGTGTGGCTGGTACTCAGAGTGATGACGATAGCTTTTCCAACCTCCAAATTACGCGGCGAATGGAACTCCCGCCACGCCTGAGAGTTCAAGACAATGCGACCGTCACTGTCCGTGGTGTACGGAACGGTTGTGACCCTTCCTGCCTCTCCAGTGCATACACGAAAAGTACCGGTAGGCGGTATAGCAGCGCTTTCCGCTATCACCCTAGGTATTTTCTGCAAAAACATAGCATGGATCACATGAAACAAGAAAACAAGTAAGTCACACATACCCGCAACAACTACATAGTATAGGAAGATGAGAGATTTATAAACATATGTACCATCAGACTTCCGTTGAGATTAGTGCTCGTGATACGCTGCACAAAAGGCACTCCAATGTAGCTATCTCGGGGAGGTAGTCTTTGAAGAAGACGCTCCCACTCACGGTCACTCAGAGTGACTCTTTGGGCGATGACGACATCCTTCAATGGGTCGTCCTCCTCGTCACTCTCCTCGGCAGTCTCGTCATCCTCCTCCATACTCGCGTCATCATCGGAACCAGCATTGCCAAAGTAGACAAGCTTGATCCGAGGTTGTGGTTCATCCATACAAAAATGAAGGAGATCACCTCCACTCAGCTTTTTCGTGGCAATGAGCTCGGCCAAACGCCCCCCCAGAAGTAGGTCTTATTCTTTTCTTTCTTGACACGTATCTTGTACATAGTTCCGTGAACATCAAAGTCGACGATGTTGCCGACTAGCTCATTAAACTGAAGCCGTATATTGCACGGTACAACCTATGAAACGAAACAAAGAGAAAATCATGTTAGATATAGTTACAATAAAACATGAGTCACAAATGTATAGAAACAAGATTGTCCATACCAGTAAACTAGACTGACCATTCAGCAGCTGAATCATGAACCTGGATCCTGTGTAAACCCCATCTCGACAAGCGGAGTAGCATACTTGACACGCCATATCCTATTACATTATAAAGTTTCATGTGTACACACTTACAAACACACTAGCTTGGAACAATCACAACACATATTTTGAAACTGACATACAACTATCTAAAGTTCATACATAGTTCTCATAAAACAACATACAACTATCTAGAGCATGTAAAACATACATTGAAACTAACATACAACTATCTAAAGCATTTAAATGCAACAACAAATGCGATCAAATCACAACTAACGTAATAATTGATCCACCATCATAATGATACCAAGCCTCTTGATTAATGGCATATTTTCTAATCTTTCTAATCTTCAAGCGCATTGCATCCATCTTGATCTTGTGATCATCAACGACATCGGCAACATACAACTCCAATTTCATCTTCTGTTCTTCAATTCTTTTCAATTTTCTTTTCAAATCCTCGTTTTCTTTTTCAACTAAAATCAACTTCTCGACAAAAGGGTCAGTTGGAATTTTCGGTTCACATACCTCCTAGATAAAATATCTATGTCAAGTTCATCGGCATAATTGTCATAAACACGAAATGAAACAAATAGTTATAAAGATAATATACCACATCCGAATCATAGACCGGACGAGGGCCGGAGGGGACAGATATCAAAACCATGCCACTATATGTAACAAACAATCATACAAGTAAGAAAATTATACAACTAACTGTCTAAATCATACAAGTAATAAAATAAAAAGAATAAAAATAACAACAAGAGGCTCACCAAGGTGGTGCCGGCGACGGGATGGCGTGGGCGACAAGGGCGGTGAGGACGGGGACGGGGACGGGACGGCGCGGGCGAGGACGGAGACGAGGGACGGACACTGCGGCGAGGATGAGGACGGAGAAGCTTCAGGCGAGGGCAGGAGGACGGGGACGGGACGGCGTGGCGAGGACGGGGACGGGACGACGCGGCGAGGGCGGAGAGGATGGGGACGGGGACGGGACGGCGCGACGAGGATGGGGACGGAGACGGCGCGGGCGACGGCGACGGGGACGGGTGGGTGGCGGCGGGATGCGGGAGTGTGGAGTATTTGTGTGGTGTGTGGGGGTGGTGGTGGGGATCTGAAATCTAAAACTTAGGGTTATGTCTAAAAAAATGACTTTGTTCGCAAATCGTTTGAGATATATTAGTACATAAATAAAACATGTGATGGTCCTATATTTAGAGCAAAAGGAGTGGTGGGGAAAGGTGCTCACATGGCCACTGAATTTCGCGATGTTTTAATTGAGAAGATACAACACACAATTAATATAACTCGACTGAGATACTAGTACACAATTAAAAGAAATTTGAAAATAATAATATTACATGTACTACACATCTAAATTACATTTCACCAGTGTTGCCCTTACTTAGCCTAACATGCGCTCGTTAATTTAGGAGGCATGAAGTCATCATCACTGTTGTCATCAACGACGACTTGCCTTCTTCGATTCTCCAACGACACCCTTAGACTTGGGTCTGAGCTCTGCTCGTTTAGGAGGCATGAAGTCATCATCACTGTCATCAACGACAACTGCCTTCTTCGATCCTCCAACGACGCCCTTAGACTTGGTGGGTCTTATCTCTGCTCGTTTAGGAGGCATGAAGTCATCATCACTGTCATCAGCGACGACTGCCTTCTTCCACTAGTAGGGAAACCCTATATAGTTAGGTGGGCACTCTGTGGTGCACCCTTAATTGGTGCGCCACAGAAATAATTCTGTGGCGCATGCTTCCCCGTGCGCCACAGAAATCTTGCCCTTTCTGTGGCGCATCCGTTGCCCATGCGCCACAGAAAGCCAGAATTATGTGGCGCATGCCATCCCATGCGCCACAGAAAATGTGTGGGTCCCACGTCCAATGATTGGGCCAGATCCATCTAGGAACTTTCTGTGGCGCATCCGTTGCCCATGCGCCACAGAAAGCCAGAATTATGTGGCGCATGCCATCCCATGCGCCACAGAAAATGTGTGGGTCCCACGTCCAATGATTGGGCCAGATCCATCTAGGAACTTTCTGTGGCGCACTGCCCACGGTGCGCCACAGAAAGCACACTTTCTGTGGCGCATGCGTTTGGATGCGCCACAGAAAGCAGACTTTCTGTGGCGCACTTAGCCCGTGCGCCACGTTTCTGTGGCGCACTTGAGGCCGTGCGCCACAGAAATGCAGCTTTCTGTGGCGCACCGAGATCCGTGCGCCACAGAATATTGGCCCAGATCTACAAAAAGGTGGCAGCCCCACTTTCCCCATGTGACCTTCTCCATTCTCCCATCTAGCTCGAGTTCCTCCTCTCTCCCATGCCATTTTGACCATCCTATTCTCCATTATTTGTTGTTAAACCTACTTTGTTTGCTATATAATTGGTGAAGGCTTGGAGAGAGCCTCCATATATACTCTCCTCCTCTCTTTTTGTCCATTATTTTCTCTCCATCACCACACACTCTCTCTCATCGATCACGGTCACGTCTCGGGAACGGATAGATCTACTAGGTGGGTATTGTTGGATGGATGTTATGGATATGTGCTACTTGTCGGCGGCGATTTGCACGTATATGGCGCGACGATCGATGTTTGCATGAAACTTGTGTGTGTGGTTTGCATGAATCTTTGCATGTTGTTGCTTGCGCCGGCGTGGTGCATGGATGTTTGCCGAAATGTTGATTCATTTCCATTTCGGTAAATTTTTGCACCACCCATATGTCCTACTTTTAGGGGAAGTCATGCCGAATTTTTTCGTCGAACATTTCCGACTTTCCGACTTCCCGCATGAGAAGCTTGTATGTGTGTGTGCATGTTGCGGTTAATTAATTCTAATTAATAACACATACTCTATATGTATACCGCGTAGGCGACCATGGTCATCAAGATGAGCTCCAGTCGAATCAACAACTACAAGGAAGAAGCGAAGGCGGAAATGAGTCGGTGCAACGGGCGCCAGATACGATGTCCGTGTCGAAGTTGCAAACTTGTGAGATGGATCGACCCTGATTCCGGACAATTGGAGGAACACCTGCTCAGGCGCGGTTTCATGCAAGGCTTCAACCAAGCGCCGACAGCAAATGTTGCGCCTGAAGACGAGGGCGGGCAAGATGATCGTGACGAAGGAGATGCCGACGGACATGGTCACGATGAAGGAGTAGATGGTGGTGGAGAAGACGCGAACACGCCGCAGAGCTCGCTAATGTCGGCCTTGATGGAGTCTCATGTTCAAGAACTGCTCCTCAAGGAGGCGAGCACCGTTAGAGAGAAAGCCAAGCTGGCGCAAATGGAGATAGACGGGAAGACTCCGTTGTATCCTGGGTGCCGGCCACAGGATACGCGCTTGCAAGTAACGCTTGATGCTCTGGAGATGAAGTCGGGAAACAAATGGACCGACGCGAGCTTCAACAAGAACATGCAATTCTTCCACGAGCGTCTTCCCGAGGGGAACACATTGCCAACTAGTATCGAGGAGGCCAAGAAAGTCGTGTGCCCTCTTGACCTACCGCACGTTAAATACCACGCCTGCATCAATGATTGCACAATTTATCGGGGCGAGTACGAGGACAGAACCACATGTCCGGTGTGCGGCCAAGGACGGTACAAGAGCCGTGGGAAGAAAGTTCCTCGAAAAGTGGTATGGTACTTTCCTATCACTCCCCGTCTGCAGCGGTACTTCGTGGACCCTAAGGAAGCAAAGCTCATGCAATGGCACGCGGAAAGGGAGAAGCCCGAAGAAGATCCGGAGAAGGGCAGGATCCTTACACACCCTTCAGACGCTAGCCAGTGGCAAGAGTTGGACGCCGTCGGAAATTTCGGAGGCGACGCAAGGAACGTCAGGCTCGGTATGAGCACCGATGGACTCAATCCGTTCGGCAACCAGAGTAGCACGCATAGCACCTGGCCCGTGTTTGTATGGCCTTACAACCTTCCCCCGTGGTTGTGCACGAAGCAAAGGTACATACACATGAGTATTCTCATTCAGGGGCCGAAACAAGCAGGTGTCCACATACATCTGTATCTCGCGCTGTTGAAAGAGGAGTTAGCCACGTTGTGGGAGACGCCAGCCCGTACGTGGGATGCCTACACTGGAGATTATTTCGACATGAGAGCCGCGTTGCTCACGACGGTGCAGGACTATCCTGGTTGCTCATATGTATCGGCCCAGGTAGGCCACGGATTCTGCGCATGTGTCAGGTGCATGGATAAGACCCCGCATCTCCAGCTACCAAGGAATCCCGGGTCTTCGAAAACCGTGTAC
Source organism: Poa pratensis (assembly GCA_947311845.1). NCBI lineage: Eukaryota > Viridiplantae > Streptophyta > Magnoliopsida > Poales > Poaceae > Poa > Poa pratensis. The sequence goes on along the minus strand of CAMZMU010000097.1, from coordinate 31,840,150 downwards.
CCAGGGGCTCGAAGGTGGCTTCGCATGGATCACCCGTGGAGAAAACGCGGTGACCTGTTCAATGGTAAGGACGAGATCGAAGGAGCCCCGAGCCCGAGGAGCGGCACAGAAATCGACGAGCTGTTGAAAAATTGGGAGGAGTGCCCCGCGCCGGGAAAGAAACGACCGAAGGTAGATCCGCTGCTGGGTGTATGGAAAGCGAGGTCTGTTTTCCACGACTTGGAGTACTGGAAGGTCCTCAAGACGCCACATAGCCTCGATATGATGCACATTACGAAGAATGTCACCGAGGCTCTGCTTGGCACTCTTTCCAACATGCCGGAAAAGTCCAAGGATGGGACGAAAGCAAGATACGATCTGAAATGGCTTGGTGTCAGGAAAGATCTTCAGATCCCCGATGATGATGATGATGATGATCAGACGGAAGGGACTCAAGGTCGCCGCAAAAGGGTAAAGAAGAACACTGTGGTGCTTCCCGCTACGTGCTTCACTATGAGTCCGGAGGAGCTCGAGCAATTCTACAGGTGTCTCCTAGGAGTCAAATTTCCTCATGGTTACGCGGGGCAGATAAGCAGATATCTGGACGGAACGAAGAAGAGGTTTAGCGGGATGAAGTCTCACGACTGTCACGTGCTGTTGACGCAGATACTTCCCGTTGCGATTCGAGGGATAATGGACGAGCACGTCCGTGATACGCTGCTTGCCCTTTGCAATTTTTTCGACGTCATCAACAGGAAGTCGATCGGCGTGAAGCAGCTCGACAGGCTACAGGAAGAGATCGTGCTGATACTATGCGAGCTCGAGATTTACTTCCCGCCAGCATTCTTTGATATCTGCGTGCATCTCCTTCTCCATGTCGTTGATGACATCAGGCAGCTCGGGCCAACGTTCATGCACTACATGATGCCGTTCGAAAGGATGAACGGTGTCATGAAAGGATACGTTCGCAACAGGGCCCGTCCAGACGCAAGCATGGCCAAGGGCTTTCTAACCTACGAGTGCATCTCCTTCTGCCAGAATTATCTAAGCACCGAGAACCAGCATGTTGGTCTGCCCAGGAGGAAACACTTCGGCAGGCTCATGGATATGGTCACCGAGAGGGCACCAGCTCAATCTTTGTCAGCATGCAGGGTCGAAAGGACGACTTCGACAGGGCTCACCGGGTCGCGCTACAACACTTACAATTGATCGAAACTTGGGTGGAAGAGCACAAATGCTTACTCGAGCAACATTACATCAACCTGGGCCGGCCGAGGAAGAAGGGAGACGTAACCAGAGAGCACAACTCTAGCTTCACGCGTTGGTTCAAGCAAAAGCAACTGGAGCTAGCAAAGAGCAAAACGCCATCTACGGAAGATGAAAGACTCATATTCTCCTTATCACGGGGTCCCTCGCACAACGTAAAGACCTATCAGGCGTACGACATCAACGGCTACAGATTCTACACCGAGGAAAAGGACAAGAATAAGAATATCAAAACTCAGGAGTAACTATGCTATCCTACGGCGATGAGGAGGCTACTGTCAAGGAAAGATACTTCGGAAGGATTGAGGACATATGGGAGCTCAACTACTGTGGAGAGTTGGTGCCAATGTTCCGTGTAAGATGGGCCAAGGACGTCGTCAAAGAAGGCCGGTATTTCACCACCATGGTAATACCCGATGCCAAATCGAAGAACGCCTCCGCGAAAAATGAGCCATGGGTACTCGCTAGCCAAGTTGAGCAATGCTTCTTCATTACCGACCCGTCAAAGCCTAGCCGTGTTGTCGTGAGGAGGGGCAAGAGGAGCATCATCGGAATGGAAGGAGGCGCCACCGAGCAAGACTTGGACAACGAGCCAAAGATCGAGGAGGAATTCGACAAGTTCTTCGACATGCCTACTACTAGTACACAAAGAAGGAAGACCTCCCTACCTACTAAAGGTTGTCCGTTCACGCGAAGAAATCTCAAGGTGACCGGCCTAAAGTTTTCAACCGCGAAGAAGGGAAAGAAGAGAAGCTAGCTCGGAACCGAGACGAAGAAGACTTTTTTGGTGTATTTAATTTGTGTGTGTGTGTGTGTGAGACAATGGAAGCATATATATGTATGATCATGAATATGTATGAGACAATGCAAGTTTTTGAATATGTGTGAGTCAATGAATTGAATATGTGTATGAATTGAATATACATTATGTGTGAGACAATGCAAGTTTTTGAACCAAATTTTAAAGAAAAAAGTTTTAAAAAAAGTGAGTTTGACAGGATTCGAACCTGGCTGTCCATTGAATATACATTGTGTGTGAGACCACTGGGCTGTGTTGCTGTTTGTGTCATCAAACAGCAGCACAGCTTTTTAAAATCGTACTAGACAATTCTGTGGCGCACCCCACCAACGGTGCGCCACAGAATCCTGCATTTCTGTGGCGCACCCCACCAACGCTGCGCCACAGAATCCTGCCTTTCTGTGGCGCAGCCCTCCAACGGTGCGCTACCGAATTTTGTTGCGCCCACTTACATGTGGGTCCGCCAACGGGCCTCCCTCACTAGTGAAACTGCCGCTCGAAATTAAACTGCTAAGTCCTCGCGCGCTCGACGACCACCGCGCCCTCGCCGCCGGCAGCTCCCGCCCGCGCGCTCGACGACCACCGCGTCCTCGCCGCCACTCCACTGCGCTCGACCCGCCCAACACTACGCCGCGCCCCGGCCGCACACGCCCGACATCCTCGCCGCTCCTCGAGCGCCCGAGCCCGACGCCTCGCCGCCCTCGAGCAGAGCCACCGTCGCCACCGGCCCACCACCTCGACGCCGACGCCGCCGACGCCCTCGACATCCCCTCTCCCTCCCCTCCACCATCCCTTCTCGAGGTGCTGCTCCTTCCATCCCTCTCCCTCCCCTCCACACAAGGTGTTTGGTCAAATGCCAAACCCATATTTTTACAGAATTTGATTGATTTGGCCATCCCCTTGTATGCACGACGCTGTGTATGACAACTGGCTACTGCACATGACAGTTTAGTTTGCTGCTACCTGACTCAACGCCAACTGTGTTTCCCCACATTCACTTTGCTTTGGAGTCCTGGACATGACACTGAAGCTATTGCTGCATCTAAATAGGATCTAACATCTTCACAGAGCATACTGGATTGTCTCCTTGTTGTTAGGTTATTTGTCTTCTGAGTAGTTATGTCCATTTATCCATTACATTAGGCTACTAGTGCTATACCCCATGAATTTCGGATGTAGTGGGATGGTGTACTGGTTCTTACAGTAATTAAATTTGTGTCAAAATGAAAGCAACTGTTAGGTGCGGAGCCATCCCTTTTTAAGCAACCGAAGCTACTGCTGCATCTGACAAGGCGTAACTTCTTCATGCAGCATACTGGATTGTCTCCCTTGTTGGGTTATTTTCTTCTGAGTTCTTTTGTCCAGTTATCCGGTACATTAGGCTGCTAGTACTATGCCCCATGCCTACAAAAATCATGGATTGGTTTCTTTGGGGTACATCAGTGATTTTGTGAAGTGTTATTACATGAAAAGTTGCTACTGCCACTATGTTAATTGCTATGGTGTACTAGAAGTGATTTTTGCTACTGCCACTATTTTTGCTACTGCCACTATGGTGTACTAGAAGTGTTAATTCTTATGCTTTTCTTGTGCAGACCATCGGCTTCGACTACATCAACTACTAAACTAAAGTTCCCCTTTGGTGAGCATTTCGTCGAAAACCTCCGGTGACCATGTGTTCTGTGTTACCACGACCATCGTGTCGTGGTTGTTTGTGATGCTGTTGCCGGCCAGCTATGCCGGCGGGAAATGTGTTCATGTGATGCTGTTGCCGGCCAGCGATGCCGGCGGGATATTATTTGTGAAATGCTTGTGCAGGTACCCCGTGAGGCCCTTGAGATTGCCGGAACGTCGATTAACTTCCGTTCCGGCAAATTCGGGTACTCCATATGTCCTATTTTTAGCAAAGGTCATGCCAAATTTTTTCGTGAAATTTAGCATGACTTTGCTAAAAATAGGACATATGGGGTATTGCGACTAATGCATGGGCCGGGGTATCTTAGTACTAAATTAAGTGATACTTTTGTTATATTTGTTGTACTAACTTTTTGCCTCTTTTTCAATGCAGTGCAAACATGTCCTCCGACGCCGGCCCTTCTAAGCACATCAGCGTCGAAGAACAAGCTAGAGAAAAGAACAAGTCGTACTGGGAATTCTCCCAGGAGATGGAGGATGCGGAGGCCGCCGAACTGGCTCGTGACGGCGATGGTGACTTTCTGATAGAGGATGCCGGCGGCGATGGGGACGAAACCACCACCACCGATGGCGGCGACCACACGGATGTCGGGGGTGGCGACCACACGGATGTCGGGGGTGGCGACCACACGGATGGCGGTGGTGGTAGTAACCCGACCGCTAAGAGGCATAAGAAGCCGAGGAAGGACCGGACACCGCAAGCGGTGGCCCCCGTCACAGACACGTTCACTAAGGTCTCCTTAAGTGGCCAACCACAGGAGCCTAGGAACATCGCAAGCGGGTACGGCATGCAACTAGGGTGCATCCTCCGGGAAACCGTGCCGATCACCACGTATGACCTCAGGAGCAAGGACAATGAGGCTTTGCGCACAGACCTCCTCAAGAAGCTTCACCAACGATACAATTTCCCGGATGATGGAAACAAAAAGGTGGACAACTACGCCATCACGAAGATGAGCACCGCCTTGACCAGCTGGAGAGGCCGGGTGAAGGCGAAGATTGACAAGGGTCTTAGCTGGGCGGAGATCAGTGCCAAAGAGCCGTACATCGACATAGAAGAGTTCGAGGCATTCAAGTTGTCCTTGGCATCTCCGGAGGCTAAAAAATGGACCGAGTGGGGGAAGAAGATGCGGGCACTGAACTTAGGTAACCACCGTTTGGGAAGCGGCGGTTACGCAGGAAAACAGCCCGTTTGGGACAAGGAGGATGCCGAGGTTGCGAAACTTGGGAAAGAGAACCAGTGGCTTAAAATCACGGACGAGCAAGTTAGGAACTTTGTTCGGTCCCGCTACTATCTGAAGCCGGGGACGGGGGAATTCGTTACCGACTATAAAGATGTGCTGGATTTCGAGAAAACGCTGGTAAGGAACTTAATTACCGCGGATATCTCAAAGTCCATTTGCGTTGATTTCTACATGGGTTCACGTTTATTTCCTTTGTCCGCAGGAGGATCAGTTGAAGGATGAGGCTGAGGCCGGCCCGTCGTCCCAGGAGGCTCAGGCCGGCCCGTGGGACACGACTTTCAACCGGGCGATGAACGTTTACAAGGGGAGGGACAAGTCAAAGCCGCCGACGTCAGCTGGCCGTGTGACCGGCTTTGGTACGAGCATGAAGTTCCTCGAGTACTACAGCACGGACACCGAGAAGAAAAAGGAGAGGAGGAAGCCGGCTAAAGATAAAGCCGAGGTTCTCGAGCTAAGGAAGAAGCTGGAGACACTAGAGAAAGAAAAGGTGGACTCCAGCATGGTGGACAAGCTAGTGGCCGAGAAGGTGGACGAGAAGCTCCGGAGTTTCTTACCCCCTGCATTGCTGGAGGGGATAGCTGCTTGGCAAGCGGGAGGTCAACAGGGGCCGATACACGTGCCCAGCTTCGCCGGCAGCACCTCCAGCAATAACGTGTCGCCGGTCCTGGTGACCCCACCGGTGCCCCCTGTCGTGGATCAACATACACCAAGGCCGGAGAATAATGATAATGCGCACGAGCGGCCGGAGAATGATAGGCCGGCCGCCGGCACCGGCGCCCTTGTCTCGACATTAGCCGAGCTCGACGCCATCACCAAGGTAACTAATTAGTTAGTCCGCGACATCTTCTATGACTATATATGCCTTTGATGACTGCCATATCTCATGCATGGTGCCCAACATGTGTTGACTCCCAGGACATGCCTTGCATACTCCTGCATAGGGTGGGGGTCGGCGGCGAGTTGAAGGAAGTCGCAACGGCCAAGATCATACAACCTTTGACCCGCGATATGCACAACACCCGAATGAGCGAGGTCGTGATGAAAGTCAATGTGCGCGAGGTACTGCCTGAGTTCCGTGACATCGACCCCCCCACGCAACCTCCGGGAGCCGAGAAACACATGAAGCTTGGCGAATGCGGGAAGTGGATGATGGAATGGCCGAAGACCCAGATTCGTCTTGGGGATGTTCTTCATGGGGTCAGGCGCACCGGCGGCGCCACCTCGAGGCCCCGGCCCCCGGTCGTTCGGCCCCCGTCGAGGCGGCCACAAAAAGCTGTTGCGGATGAACCGGCGCCACAAGCAGCCGTCGCCACCACCCAGAAGGAACCGCCGGTCGCCGCCACCACCGGCCGGAAGCTACCGCCGGTCGCCGCCACCACCGGCCGGAAGCTACCGCCGGTCGTCGCCGCCACCAACCGCCACAAACAGTTGTTGGGAACGTCTTCACCGCAACCGTCCAAGGTTAGTTCTGACTTTCCGAATTCCCCGACTTTCCGACTTTCCCGACTAACGGATGTGCTATTGTTTATGTTTAGGACAAAGCCGTTGCACCTCAACTTGGTGGCAACGACGACAATGAGGAGGAGGAGAATGATGTCAACGTCGATGACTACATCAACACTGGCGCCTGCATGGATGGTATGTACATGCCTCTTGTGGATGAAGAACCCTTCCGCGACCACCGCGGTCAACCTGCTCGTCCCACTTCATGCACACAACGCCTGGCCTTCACCGACACGCCTCCGGATGCCGGCGATCATCAAGCTCAACCGGGTAACATTTTCAGCCCTAACACACTGCAAGAAACTGTTAAAGCGGGGTTCACTTCACCCCCACAATCCCAGAGATGAAGAACAAGAAGAAGCACAGGAAGAGAAAAGGATCCTCCACCTCTGCGAGCCAGCCAGCTCCTAAGATCCGGGGTCTTGAAGACACGATTCCACCCCGTGCGGATGGCTTCCCCCGAGTTCATGAAGCTGGTAAACCTATCTTGTCTGGGGACTTGCTCCGCCTTGCAGAAGGACCCATGATTGCCTTGCAGGAATCTATCTTGCATCTAGAGGAGCTCCTTCTTAAAGACAAGCAGCCGAGTTACCCGGCGTTCGCGGTCAGGTGCCAAAGGAGCTGGTGGACTTCGTCCAGGAAGACCCCGCGGATGTGTTCTTCATAGCGTACGAGGACATCTTCAACCTGTTTCACACTAAACGGCTGGACTATAACATGGTCCGCCTATATGCGCTCGATGTGGCGATGAAGATCAGGAGAGATGATACCCCGTACGTCGCGATAGTGGATCCCTACTACATGCGCGACAGCCATCTGGTGGAAGGATCAAAGACACGGGAAACGGCCACGGAGTACCTCGTAAGGGTCATGCTGGCCAACAAGAGGAAGAACGCCCTTCTTCTGCCTTTCTTTTTCGAGTAAGTACACATCCGCTCGCCACCGTCGTATCTTATGCCTTCTTGTACATTTCTTCCATCGCTGATCCTTTGTCCAACATTCCGTTTCAATTGTGTTGAGCAGGGACAAGTACTGCGCACTCATCTACGTATCCCCGAGGTGGTCCATTGCCACTTATTTGGACTCGGGGAATAAATCCACGCCGAGACGATACACCAGAATAAAGGGTGTTCTCGATGACGCTCTCGAGGCCTATGCCCAAAAGGGCGGCCCCTTCCATAAGAAGTCGGAATTTTTCACGGAGGACAACACACACAAGTTCCAGCATGGGACCGGATTCCATTGCATCAAGCAACTGGATGGCAGCGTGAAGGAGGCCTACTACGCCCTCCATCACATTAAAGCGATTGTCCGGGATTTCGAGAAAACGAAGATTCCATCTGGTCTCGCAGAATACACCAAAATGGCGGATGCTCTCACCGATGCTGATTACAGAACAGACTTCCATCGCATCCGGCTGCAGTTATCAACGATCATCCTCGACGATGTCATTCACAAATCAGGGTCCTTCCACTACCCCAGAGGTATATAAAAGAAAGCCTTGCTAAGCATTACTAGTGTATTTTTTGTAGAAGTGCATGTGTAGGGTTATATATTATATATATGCTATGCTATGAAACCCAAATAGGATAGCCATATGATTTCCAACCATGACAATTGATTGATTGTCTTGCCTCTCTACTTAGATGAATAAATTATACTCTATTATATCACTAACCAATATATATCCAATCCATCTTCAGGGTTGTCAGAGGGATATCGAAGAACGACTAGAGGCGCAGAATGACACCAGGGAGTGGAGGACGAAAGATGGCTTTCTACCGTTCCCGGCGCCGCTCAAGAAGAGGACTCCATGATCATGCTCCATCATCGCGGCGGTGACAACTTCATTTGTACTAAGACTTGTGTGTGACATGAGATGAACCTTTGTACCAATTAAGACTTGTGTGACATGATCGAGATGGAACTTTTGTAGACTTGTGTTTTGGCACTTGTCACTATATGTATGTATCTTGGGCTCTAAGTGTTTGTGATGACATAGTAATGTGTTTGTTTTCATATACCGTGTCAAAATATATTATTGTTTCTATTATTCCTGTATTTCCTGTAATATACCTATATTTCCTGTAATATACCTGTATTTGTACAGGAAAATGTGAATTTCTGTATTTCTGGAAAATCCTTTTTGGCGCATCAAATTTTTTTGTGGCGCACCTATTTTTGTGGCGCACGGTTTAGGGATGCGCCACAGAATTCCTCTGTTGTGTCCACGGCGACATGATTCTGTGGCGCACGGCCTGGGTGCGCCACAGAAAGTTGGTCTTTCTGTGGCGCACGCCCTGGGTGCGCCACAGAAATAATTTTAGTGGCGAGAATTCTGTGGCGCACCCAGCAAACCTGGGGGTGCGCCACAGAATCCCAAATTGGTGCGCCACTAATAGCCATTTCTGTACTAGTGTTCGATCCTCCAATGATGCCCTTAGACTTGGTGGGTCTGATCTCTGCTCGTTTAGGAGGCATGAAGTCATCGTCACTGTCATCAGCGACGACTGCCTTCTTCAATCCTTCAACGACGACGTCCTTAGACTTGGGTCTGATCTCCGCTCGTTTAGAAGGCATGAAGTCATCGTCACTGCTGTCATCAGCCATGACCGCCTTTGATGATCTTTGTGCCTTCGATGATCCAACACTCCAAGTTTTGGGTCCGATCTTTACTCCAAGAGTCCTCTTCATTTTATCAGCGTAGCATGTCGTCGCCGGACGCCCCTTGGGTGCTTTACCCATAGTATCAACATCCACAAGAAGTCAGGGATCTCTCTGTTGATTAACTCTGTGTCTTCAGGGTAATGCTGCACAGTAAAAAAAGATAATTAAGCACAACTCAATAGAACTATATAACTGTACACCTTATATATTGATGTAATGGAATTTAAATTTACCTTTACATGCAATGCATATTCCTGAGGGAAGAAACAGATGTTTTTTGACTCAGGGTTGATAGGCAAGTTACGAAGGCCCGCCTCGATGATTTTGAGTTCAGTCACTCTATGCCACCTTCTACGCAACCTCAAAAGTTCTTTCCGTATTTCCTCTGGGTTTCTCTCTGGAAGCCCATCTCTTCGAAAGTATTTATTTAACTCGGTGAGGTGGCTATTGCTACTAATTAATTCATCGAATGGCACCGGTGGAGTCCCTTTCCACTTATCACCCTTACAGCACCATACACAACCAAATGAAACATCATACCGGTAAAACCACGATCACAAGGATCAACAGACATGTTGTACTACACAAACAACGCTGATGAGTCTAGCTAAGCTACCCAAACTAACTCAGATACAATATATCCAAAAGGGGTATAAAGGGTCCTATATATAGAGACGAGAGGGGGAAGAGTGTGGTTATCAGAATCCAATTATCGGCGTGGGGTACGAACGCCACACCAGTAACGACAAAACAATTGCCAGCGAATCCAATGGCACGCCAGTAATTAGCTGGGTCCGTGTATCTCGAGCCTGACCATACAATTACCGGCGTGCACCCGCGACGCCACACCAGTGATTACAAAGGAAGTTACCGGCGTGTCCTATCAGTTGCACGCCAGTAATGTATTTCACCGTAGCAAGTTTTTTGGGCCCACATATCACCGTATGCTCTCCGTTGCTAGTAGATGCTTTGGCCAAGTAGATGCTTGTGACTCTAAGAGGAGTATTTATACTCGATAGTGGGTTCATGCCTCCTGTAATCTGGGTGAGTGACAAGAACATCTAAGGTTGTGGATGTGCTGTTTCTTTAAGGGTACTTCTGTTAAGTCTAATGCGTTTGTTTACATTACACACTTTGCTTAATGAAATAATCTGTTGTTTCCAACTTAATACTAACGGGAGACACGGTCCATGTATTATGTTGTAATGCCCAATAAATACTACAATAAACTATCTTGTCATATATTGCATTGTCATGCGCTTGCTATTTGTCAATTGCACAGTTGTAATTTGTTTACCCAACATGCATATTATCTTTTATGGAGAGACACCACTAGTGAACTGTGGACCCCGGTCCATTCCTTTAAACTGATAAAAACACCAACTGCAATCATCTGTTCTCTGTTACTTTCTGCATTTATTATTATTCTCCACACCATACGTTTAATCTTTTGTATTCAGCAAGCCGAGAAGATTGACAACCTTCCTATTTCGTTGGGGCAAATTAGTTTTATTGTGTTGTGTGCAGGTCCACGCCAACCACCAAATCATCTGACATTGCACCGTGCCATATTTTCTGGTGACGTTGACATCCTTCTGAAGCACTTTTGACTCCTACTGGATTGATAACCTTGGTAGATATCAAGCGAAAATTGCTGCTGCGCTACATCATACATTCCTCTTGGGGTCTCCCAACGAACGTGTGTTTTCACATCATCAGGTTCCAGCCCGAAACACATGTGACCACCGACTGGCTGATCAAGGACCTTTCCAACTACGATGTTGTGTTCCACATCGGAGACCTCTCCTGCCCGTCAAGCCATTGGTGCTGTGATGATTGCAGCTGTAATGTGAACTGAAGATTGATTCAAGTAATTTGTACACTGATTTGAATTGATGATGTGATGTTTAGAAACTGGTTGTGCTGTGATGATTGTAGCTGTAATTTGAGCTGAAGATTGATTCAAGTAATTTGTACACTGATTTGAATTGACTGTGCTGTGATTTGAATAACAGATTTAGGGTTCATTTTGAATTTGCTAGGAAAGACCTCAGATTGATTTAGGGGCAGTTAATCAAACTGCCTCTAAATACATTTGAATAACGCGAGAGTCCGTCCGACGCGCGTTACGGCGTTAGACCCATCGCTAGCTTGTAATCAGGCTTGCACTCCCCTCAAAAAAAAAAAAAATCAGGCTTGCACTCCCTGCTCCGTTCCTAATTAAGACGTTAGATGTTCGGTCAGGAGCAGGTAAGTTCGAAAGCCAATTTAAATTTCTGCTATCAAGTGCGCTTTGCACTTAAAATAATGCCACATAGATGCAGCATCTAGCTGCAATCATGTCATACATAGCTCAACAATCTTGTTCAAAGTCATGCTCCTAATTTAGTTGAATGGGCAGCATACATGTACCGACTTGCAAGCTAAAACCCACTATCTAGAGAGCGAAGATATTTTGCATTATTATTAGAGAAGTAAATTTTATATCCAATGCGTCAAACATGACAACTAAAAGCTGTCCAACCATTACCCTTAACAGGACTAAAAACCTTACTGAAGCAGATATCACCATTCACTTCAAATCCAAAAAGGCATAATATTTGACGTGCAGAGCACAAAGAAATAAAATTGTAGAACTCTTTTTATCTCGCTTGCAGTTTGCCCGTTTCTTCTACGCGTTCATAAAGTCATTCAATAATATCAATGCAAAGAAATATTTTTGGAGATTAGCCCCTCTAAATGACAAAATGAGAAAGAGAACACACCAATGACTATCCATGGACACAATTGTGGATGCCGAACGCTCGAAAACCACCAGGCATTTCAGCAAACATGGTCTGGGAAGAGGATGTCTTTCTACACAAAGCTGATAAATTGAGCTAGGGAACGGCACAGTCCCCACCATCCTTGAGGCACAACTTCCTCCACTTCTCAGCCATCCCGGCCACCATCACCCGTTGTCCCACCTCTCCCCGGTCAGAAGAGGAGGGTGAGGAGAGGGGTGTTGTATTTGGGGTCCTGTCCTGCCTGCACATGAGTGGTGGGAGCAGCATGACTCAACGGAGCTGTGCAAGAGTGTCGAGCGAGGCGGGGGATGAAGCAGAGGTAGGGGAGCAGTTGAAGGAGTTGCTGATGATGTAGAAGGCGGAGTAGGGAGTGGTCGTGGCACCGACGTATGGAGGGGAGCGGGCTCGTGCACTGCGTCGGCGGCTGCAGCGGGAGATAGGGTGGGACCGTGGGCAGTGGAGAAGGTTGAGAGATATGGCAAATCCTAAGGAGGGAGTAGTCAACCAGCTCCTACCTCTCACTGAAGTGCGGGACTAAGGTTCCGTTTGGGAGTGAAGTATTTCTAAAGTATTTCAACAAAACCGTGGTTTCTAAAAATATTATGGTTTTAAATACTATAAGGTGTTTGGTTTTAACAAAAACTGTAGTTTTCTATACTTCAAATATCCTCCACTAATTTTGAAGTATATAAAAAAGAGGTTTGAAGTTTGAACCTGTTTTTTCAAAACTGAAGTATTGATTGACCAGGCATGCAAATACTTTGGTTTTAGAAATACTCTGTTGCCAAACTGAGCCTAAAATATTGTCTGACCCAGGTCATCAGTGAAAGAATTGATGCTCACGATAGTTACAAATTTTTCAACCAACAACTAAAATTTGACGGTTTAGATGACTCAAAGTAAAGATCGAACCTCTAAAAATGTCTCTCCCGAGGATGGCCTCACCAGGCGGGTCAGCAACCAAAATTACAGCTTGTAGTAATGTTGCAAATGTTTCACTTGTTCCAAAGTTTTTCTCCATTTGTTTTGTTTGTCTTTTTTTTGAAACGGGGCAAAAGTTTTGCCTTTGATATTGATATAGGAGAAACAAACATGACAGGCCGAGGCCAAAATAAAAAACACACAGTATCACATGGGGAGCACTTCTCACTCAACAATCGCAGCTAAGTGTTTATCGCCGGCGAGGATCCAGTTCTTGCCCTCATCTTTTATCTTTTGGACGAGGGCCGACGACATCAGGGAGGTGTTGCTGAAGACGCGAGCGTTCCGTTCCTTCCAAATATCCCAGGTGATCAGCATGACAGCAGACTTGAGTCCCTTAGGGAATGCCGTGGGGGATTTTATAGCCGCCTTCCAGAAGTCGAGGACAGTTGCGCGTCATGTGCCTAAGTCCTGAACCAGAGATGGGCAGGAAAGCCAGGAGGCGGCCACAAGCCAGATGCGTCTCGAGTATCTACAGTCAAAGAGGATGTGTCTCGCCGTCTCCCCTGACATTTGCAGAGCTGACAGAGGGGAGTGTGCGGCCATCCCCTAATGGCTAGGCGGTCAGACGTCCAAAGCCTGTTCTGCACCACAAGCCAAGCAAAGAATCTGCATTTTGAAGGCGCCCAAGTTTTCCAAACAAGATTATCAAAAGAGCACTGGTTGGATCCGATGAATTGTGCCTTATACGCAGAGGCGGCAGAGTAGATCCCGTCCGAGGTGAGCATCCAGGTAATTGAATCCGCAGTGTTGGGGTGGAGGGTAATGTCCTGCAGAAGTTCCCAAAGAGACACAAACTGCGACATATGCTCTAGGGTGAACTCGTTGACGCAATATCCGCAACCCATGTAAGGTTGTTCAAGGCATCCTTAACGCAACGTTTCTTGTTCTTGTTTGTCACTAGGTTGTCTCAAGCTACTCGTCATTTTTCTTACGTTGTTAGATACCTAGGACGTCCAATTGTTTTCTTAGGTCTCTAGAAGCATTAGAAATTCTGCTCTTCAAAATCTATGTTACTCTGTTTGTGTTGAAGTTGTAAGCCAGTTTGTTTGCACTGCACATAGTGAAGATGCTACAGTTTGTAAAATTCTAGAACGAGAAGTCCTCCATTGCAAGACTTAGCATCATATTAGCGTCATCTGGTTAGAATAATTCCCTTATTGTGGCTTCATTCCAACTTTTTTGTGCCTGGTGTGAAAAGTTGCGTCACCCTTTCCACTCTTGCGAATTACTTTATACAATTCTGAAAGCACTCTTCTTCCGCTTGGAAAAGAGTATATAAAAAGTTGTGAACTAGGACGGAGGGAGTAGTTAAATTTACCAGCCGTTAGTGAAGCCAGCCTTACGTTCTCAAGCTTCGGTTTGTAGTGACACTCAACGGCATCTTAAAGAAGATTAATTCTTCATGGGCATATCCATAGACCAAGACCCGTGGTTTGGGAGCTGACAGCAGGTGACACTCCGAACCAACATGCTCACGTCCTTCACAAATATCACAAACTGCAGCTGGACAATCGGCCAAGAGATGCCCAGTTAAACCACAGCGAAAGCACTTTTTTCCTTTCTTAGGAGCAGCGGCCGCAAGCGCAACTGCCAGTTGATCAGCCGAGACAGCAGCAGCACCCTGCCCTGCAGCCTGAACATTTACCGGTTGTGGCACCTGGTGTCCTTGAACAGCCGCAGGGATCATCGCAGCCGGTACCACCTGTTGAGCAGCAGCAGCCGCTGCACCCGGCGCCACGGCAGGAGAGGCGACGACGGCTGCCTCTGCAGCGGGCGCAGGTTGAGGCACCACTGCCTCCTGCACCGGGGCTGCGACAGCGGGTTGATTGCCACGGCCTGCCCCAAAGTTGTAGCCCGCGTCGTATCTTCCCCGAACTCCACGATCTCCACGGCCAGCATCAGCGCCACGCCCATTGCATAGCCACGCCCGGCACCGGCGCCGTAACCACCAGCATATCCGCCTCCGCGGCGACCAGGACCGGCAGCCGCACCTCGATAGGCTCCATGGCGGCCATTAACAAAACCAGCTCCCGCATGAAAACCTCCGCGATAGCCAGCCGCTCCACCGCCCTGGCCATTGCCGCCACCAAAACCTCCGTAGCCACCGTAGGCTGCGGGGATATCCGGCACGCCGGCGGTGCCGTTAGGGCCCCGACTTCGAAGTTGTTGAAGTGCCTGCCTCCGTTGAAAGCACTCGTTCCGGGGGAGCACCGCCTCCCCTTCCACGATCCGCACCACCTCTCCATCCACCACGATTCGCCATGGAGACGCGATCACACGCAGATGCGTTGCTGCGTTTCCACGTAAACCCTAATATGCGTCGGAGCCCAGCTCCAGACCTAATAGGGTTTCGTATTGGGTGGCGATCGGGTTTGGAGATTGGGCCCTTGCCACCATGTGGGCTTCCATGTAACCGGGTTTGGGCAGGGCCAAAACCCCCCAAACTTTGGCAATTCAAATTCTTGATCCGAGATCCATGATTAACGGCAGTGCCCACCGGAGAAGACACCGACTGACGTCGGCGTCGCGAGCTCACCGTGATCCATCCACCAAGATCCCGATGATCAACGTAGATGGAAGGCTCAAGAACAGGTAATTTAGGCACACGGAAGTGCGAAATCCGAGATGTAGAGATCGAATAAGAGCGAGGCGAACCAACATTCGCTCCGTCAGAAAACGAAATTGAAGAAAGAACAAGAGAAGCTAACCTCTGATCTTGCCTCTTCTTCAAACGACGCGCCGCCCTCGAGGAAGTCGCCGATCCCAGCGAGCGGCCAGACGTAGACGCCGGTGTCTTACAATCCAGCATGTAGCGATCCGACTGCGTCTCGCCGACGTCGTCCTTTTCCTTCTCGTCGTCGTCGCTGTCCGCCAAAGCCCAGAAACACCCTCCCACCGGGGAGATCGCAACGCCAGGCTCCGGTGGCTCAGAAGCGAGTCCAGTCACCGGCGATGGGATCTCAGACGCCGCCGAGGCGGTCGCCTCCGCAGTCGCCTCCGCCAACGGTCTCGTTTGCCCGGCCTTTAAATTTTGGGGGAGAATTTCACTTCCCCGGCCTGCCCTACAAGGTGGACATCCCGCTGAGGAGGGTGAAGACGGCCAAGCCCAGCGAGAACAAGCACCGGCCGGAGCAGAAGTACGTCCAGCTGGTGACGGAGGACGGCTTCGAGTTCTGGTTCATGGGCTTCGTCGCCTACCAGGCGTCCCTGGAGCAGGCCATCGCGCACGCGCAGCTGCAGTGATCTGATTGATCACACGTTTAATTTGTTTCTGTAACTTTAAGCTTCCAATAATGGAGGTAGTGACAAAGAGACCGGACGGCAGTGACCAAGTAAAACTTCCTCATGAGACGATCATTTTCCAAGCAAAGTAATTAACGATGAGCCATGCATGATCATCAGACATCACACATGCCCGTTGGGAACAAGTGACAGGCAATCGCACCCGGAGAGATTGATACTGTACTACCTCGTGCAAAAAGGGATGCTTCCATTCCTTTCCTGCACCTTTCTTCGGTGTGGCTTTCGCTCCGAGAACGTGCCTAAAAGCTACTCCCCTGCTGCCTTGCGTTCCACTGCAATGCATGTGCCTCTCTTGCGGCCGTACTTGTCTCACTGAAACAGACAACAGAGAGCTAAGCCTGTATTCATCCAATTGTTAGGATCCGTTTAGAAGCAACGATCGAGCAAATGAATTAGTAATGCAACGAGATTAAACTAACGTTTTAAGTAGGATTGGCCCATAGCCGGGCAAGAAGGGCAACCGGCTAGAGCCCCCCAAAAAAAGAAGACCTAAAATAATAAAATATATAGTAACCACTATACTATTATGGATCACACCCAAAAACAATTTAATAATATCTCTGTAAAAATATCAAATCGTGAACGACTTCTTCTAGTCAACACCGCACAACTTTTAATATGATTTCTCCGCATAATATGTCTACAAGAATAGTATAAGTATCTAAGAAAAAAATCCACAAGATAAAATGCAACGATGTCACTCATACAAGTTCAATCCACACGCTCTAGTTTATATAACTGGTCATAAACGTGAAGTAACTAGATTGCCCTATTTAATTGCGTGCAACACATTTTTATTTCATAAACTGGTTGAGGGGGACTTGTATACACCAGATGCTAATATGAAAATTGCACAAAATTATAAGTATCAAATAACAAAAATTACCTATGTAAACATACTAGAATTCACACTATTTTATATTCATTGGTAATTACTCCAAGCAATGTTATTTCAATATGAAATACAAAGCATGCACACTTTGTTAAATTTTGACTTCTCTAGACAATTTTGACCACGAAAAGGGTTAAACAATGATGCCGTTGGTTTAGTTTATACTGTATAAATTTATATAAATATGCTTACTTAATCATATACTATAAACCTTTACTAAGATATTTGTTAGATCCTACTTTTTAGAGACCATTTATATGTATAAATTATAGTCCGCCTTTTCCTGCTCATAAGGTGCATTAGTTTTTGAAAAGTCAAATTTGACTATCTTCGACCAAGTTTTTAGAAAATATTATTAAAATTTACAATACCAAATATCATTATATTCATTTTGAAACAAATTTTCATAAATTATTTCTTGGTATTTTAGATGTTGATAGTTTTTTTTCTAAAATCTTGGTCAAAGATAGTTCAGTTTGACCTTTTAGAAAACTATACAAATTATAACAATAAACAAAGGGAGTATATATTATGCATTGGAAAAATTCAATAAGAGATTTTTGTTATAAAATACTGTTTATTGTCTTTCAATGATATACAGTATAAATTAATGCATCTAATTTTTAGTAACATTGTACTTATATGGTTAAACTATGTAAACAAATAGAAAATTATACTTGTAATATTGTAACATGCTAAAAAATAATATATGAATAAGTACAAAAGTTTAGTACAAACTGCATTTATTTTGATTCGCCCCAGGCCAAAATTTTCATTGAACCGGCCCTCATTTCAACTTCATAGTACCGCTTGGACTGAGGTCATGTACCTAATTGTTTGGTTTGTAAACAATGGGATCTCTCAAAATGAATTTAGAATCAGCCGATAGTTACTAGCACACTAAAGTACAATTATTCGAATCCAAAACAAAATAGATGAAACATAGTGTAAATTATATCCAAATTATGCAAAAATTGCGCATGCAAATTTAGAGCATGTGTGGCGAAGTTAATGTGAAGGCAATATAATGTATGATTTATTATAGAAAGAGAAAACTACACTTTTACTCAATTTATCGCCTCCACCTCTAGTCTGTCCAACTTTAATATTAGACATTATGTAAGTTATTCGCATACCTCAGTCATAGCATATAAACTCATGAGATCCTAATGTAGGTTGGTTCTGAAGTAGTTCTAAAGACTTCAACATATCCCAACAAGCGGAATGTTGCATATGCTACTATCTGAAGTACTGATCCTGCAACTAAGGCTGGTGGGATTGAGTTAGGTGCTAAATTCACACTTGTTCGCATAGATGAATCTATTCTGGATAATGAAGAGTTAGTGAGAGAAGTAGCTGGTTGCATGACAGTTGGTGATGCATTTTCTTCAGGATTCTTAATTGCTTGGCCTTCAGCTTTTGTAAGTTGATTAAATATCTTTTTTCAATTTCTAGAATCATATTTCTGTATATTTGATTGTAGCTATATGTCCAATTTGTTTTTTCCAGATTCGAAAGAAGGATGGTTGAGTTCAAGAAGGATGGTTGAGTTTCAGCTTAATTCTCCGGCTAGATGAAGAAGGAAATGAACTTCAATTATCAATAATTATAGTTTTTCATGGATAGATTGAAAAATGTAGTATTATTCACAATGTTTTCTTTTGTGGAATGGATGCGTATGCTCAGGTGTAATATTCTTTCAGATGGTCTTTTCTGTAGTCAAATTGATATGAATTCTTGCACCGGTGTAATCTTGATATTTATTTATTGAAGTGCAATATCTATCCTACCGTCTTGTGTCTTTGAGATATCTTGATATTTTAAATTTGTGAATGTGTCATGCTTCATTTTATTTTTTATTTTCAAAGTGCTAAGCATCAAATAAATTAATTCGGTCAAGAGGTGCAATTATTTTTTATTAACGAAGGTATATACATAAATAAAATATACCTAATTTTGTGGTTATTAATTAAAAAACAAATACGTTAATTCTCTTGCAATGTGTAGCGTTACTCATGGCGTTACTATAAGTACACAATTGTGTTACTACGGTAGTTGGCAACAATGATTATTGTGTTACACCATTTGGATATTATGTTACTAGTTGTATTCTGAAGCTAAAAATGATGTTACTAATCGTGTTACTGCAGTTAGAAAATATGTTACCACCAATGTTCTACCTCCATGAATATATGTTACTACTTATGTTACCGCAATTAGGAAATGGTGTTACTAGTGCAGTTGGTAACAGATAATATGCGTGTTACTACGACATAATGGTAACACAATTTCTAACCTGTGGTAACAATCAATATGTGTGACAGTGGACAACTCGTAGTAACACGGCCTAATGGAACACATCTAAAATTGTGTTACTGTCTAGCGTAGTAACACTGTTTTGAACCTGTGGTAACACAAGACTGTGATACCAAAGATCTGTCCTGTTGTAGTGAATGATCGTATAGTGACAGCCTAGACATGAAAGTAAAATGAGATCACAACCGTTTAGGAGGATCCCATATATGTAAATACCCATAAATATTTCATAGAAATTGAATTGCATTCAAAAATAAAAAGTAAAAATCACAAAATGTTACAAAACACAGAATGTTCATAGAAAAGTAACAAACACAAGAAACCAGTATAAGTACCCCAATTATGTGGAAATGCATGGTATTCATTATCTGTATATTGTAACTCCCATGTACTGTTCGGCTAACGAGCCAGTCTCATTATAAGTACCCCAATTGAATCGTCAATTTCCTCTATTATTATTATTATTATTATTATTTATTTTCTCATGCCTTTTCCTTGTCATTGATGATATTCATCTCTTTTGTTTCAATTTATTCCCTCCAGTTAAGTAGAAATATCTTTATTGTTGTGCTGTTCTTGAAAGGAAGGAGCAATAGAGAAGGCTTCCATTCATTTCATCTCAGGTTTTCTTGGACCTATCATTTCTCGAAGGTAAGACTCATTTCCACAGAAAGCCCATCGAGAACTAACTCTTGGTAGGTACTCAACGTTGAAATCACACCATCCGAAAGCATAAAATCCATCCCATCAACAGAATATATGTGAACAGCTACCTTGTTCAAGGAGATACCATTCCCGAGGATAGAAACCATAAGCAAGAAAGGGAAAAGGTGGGTTGTGGCTCCTAAAGTTTGGGTATGACTCCATTACAATCCAAATCTAAATGCCTCGACTTGATAAATTGACTTATCTCTCGCAATTCTTCTGGTTATGCCTTCTCGGACCCCATCCCCGGGCGGGTCTCAAACTCGAATCTAAAGCCCTCATAAATAAATTATACATGAATGAGAAGTTGAGAACATCAAAAGGTATGGGTGATTCATCTATAAAAAAAAGGTATGTGTGATTTTCTTAAAATTTTAGTCACTTTTCTACATCTAGAGAATTTTATTATTTGATTTTGTATTTTTGTATTCAGTTATTCATATTTCATAGCTTTCCAATTTGCAAGACATTGATTTTTTTTTCATTTTCACACTTTTTATTTCTTATAATGTTTCCGCATAAGCCCTTATTAAAGTAGGGAGAGGCTACTTTGTGAAGATTGATATACCAATTTGATTGCGGCTAGAACAAATTTTGTCCTGTTTGTAAATTTTAGAGTCAACTTCTGATTATGGAATTCAAAGAGACAATAGTCGAGGGAACAAAACTGGGTTTTTTCTACATAAACAAATAATAATCTCATGTTTTCATCTATTTTAGCAACTAAGTGTGTAAACTGCACATATAAGATAGACATTTAAAAAAAAGACACAACTTGAGATAAACTGCCAATTACTAAAGGAAAGGGTCGGGGTTAGAGTATCTCCTTTTATAGGTTTTACGTCCTCAAGAGAAGAAACCCTAGATTGCCCCTTGGTACACGACATGTCGCGTGTGGTCGCTATGGGAACGGTTTGGTCGCCCCTTTCCATCACCTATAGGGCCAACAATGGTTTTACGCAAATGCCTTTGAAGATAAACTTCTTGAAATGTGATACTAAACAAAGGATCACCATATGCTCGCAAGGACATGTTAATGTAATGTACGAAAGAAAAATAAAAGAGGCAATGGAGAAATCTTAGCATGGAAAATATATATCTATGAGAGATAAATCACTAAGTGTTTTAGGACTCGAGTTAATGGCAAAGGCCAAGGTCAATAAGGATTTTCCCTTCTGTTCCTTTTGCAAAACAAAAAGACTCGAATTAATTTGTCTGGTGATCAACTTGTATATCTCTTTGAGAAAAAAGGTCCAAAGCTTAGGAGGCGTGCCTTTCTGTTTGGCGGATGGTACAATGTTGTCAAATTTTCCAAACGTAGGTGTGCTTCTGTTACTCCCTTATAGTCCTCCAACATCGATTTTGCCTTATTTATAGAAAAACCTGGAATCATCATGTAAAGATTGTTTAAGTGATTGTATCAAGCCGATATAAACACAAAGAGTTTACACCCGATCTCTGCAAACCCACGAAGAAAACCCATTGTTTCTGGTTGAAAAGTAAACACGACATGCATAGAAAAGACATACTAGGGTAAAGAAGGGAAACACTAGATAATCCTAGTCCACGTGAATGCTAAACGCAAAATATACTTCACCTCCCACCAAATACGCAACGTTAGACCGATGTCACGTTTTGTTTGAACACTCCAAAGAACCGGTGAGAAGTCATTCATCAAATCTATCTAGACTACACATGCATGATTAGCTTCTTGGCCTACTGGTTTGTTATAGAATTTGCCAGAGAAGTTGTAGAGCCTACCTCTTGTGCTCTTTTTGTTCCTTTTCAGGTATGGTTCTTAGAAAACATTTGAATGTTTCGTGATTGTATTTGCTGACCTAAGAAGGCTAGGGCTCATATTTTGTGATAAATTAACAAGCTAGGAAATGGAGACAGCTCAACTGAAATTGAAAGTACCACTATATTATTCTCCTCTTGTGGCGCGGCAACTAATTAAGAAGACTAATGCGCCATTCGATGAAGAGACAGC
Source organism: Poa pratensis (assembly GCA_947311845.1). NCBI lineage: Eukaryota > Viridiplantae > Streptophyta > Magnoliopsida > Poales > Poaceae > Poa > Poa pratensis. The sequence goes on along the minus strand of CAMZMU010000097.1, from coordinate 31,818,021 downwards.
ATCCCTGCGCGTAGTGCTTTGCATCCTGCCAAAGCATGCGATTCAGTTTCACATGTCCTGGCAACTGGTTAATTAACTTGCACTTGTGGCCGAAAGGAGTAGCTTGTAAGCAAACTAATCAAGCGCTTGAATGTGGGGAATTCTCTTCAGGCATATGCAGAAACCGCGGTGCACTCCGTTGACCGTGAATCTTCCTATCTACTCCCTCCGTTCTAATTTAATTGACTTGCTATACATCATATGTGGATGTATCTAGTCATGTAACATGTCTAGATACATTCACATGTGGTACATAGCAAGTCAATAAAATTGGAACAGAGGGAGTACTTGCATTGGCATCGGAAATTCACTTTGGCACCCGGGTGCGTATGCATTCGGTATTTGAAAAACATATTTCAGAATGTCAAAAAAATCTGAAATAAAATTTCGCGGATACATCTTCACATTCTATATGTTCACAAAGTTGTTTCACCGAAAACCGATATTTTTTGTGTTCTATATAAAAAAGACAAAAAAAAATGTTATGTGAAAAGCCTTATTTTAGCACCAAATTTTGTCTTTTTGTATACAAGCCACAAAAATCGATTTTTCATGAGACGGCTTTGTAAATACATAGCATGTCAAGATCTATACACGAACATTTTTTTTCAAAATTTTTAACCTTTCAAAATACGTCCAAAATGAATTTTAAATAAAGGGTGCACACCGGGAGCCAAAACACCACGGTGACCGAGACTTGTCCAGCTTCCGAGCATAATGAGCATGTACTTCTCCATTGGCCGAAAATTTATTGATACCCTACGGCCGTACGCCGTGTACACAAGCTCGACCGTACGTACCGCTGGTCCGCTGGTGTTAGCCTCGAGTTTGATGAAGTTTTATTGTTAGTGTGACCCGCATCATGCAGTGACAAACAGTACTAAGCTAGCTGGCTGTACGTGAGATGGAGAAAGAGGGAGAGCGAGAGCGCAAGGAATTGAAGACCACGTGTGAGTCTGACTCTGCTGGCTGAAGCGTGCGGCGAGAAGAAGATGCTGATTATGTATGCATCTTTTTTTAATGGTAATACGATTCTCATTGATAAATAAAAGATAAGATACAAAGTACGTATACACCGATCTTACGTATCTGAAAATATAGGATAAACCTATGTGATAAACCAATGTCTATCCATCTTCTTCGGCGCCACCGTAGCAGCTACAAAGGAAAAAATAAACAGATCACCTTCTCACCCGAGCTCGACGCGGCTCCATCGTTGATCATCAGCTTTTTGGATTTCCAAAGTAGTTTGTCATAGGACAAACCATTACCGTTGAAAGAATCAGACCGGGACAGCACGACCCGGACACGCCATCGAACTCCAGCACTGGCACCCCCGCACGACGACGTCGGAGTAGGGAACCAGAGCCATCAGCCTCCATCCACAAACCCACCACAAGGTGCATCATCTTCCAGCTGTCACCAGTGCAGACCACCGTCTGCATGTACTCCTGTACGAATCCTCTCTGCTCCACGATGGCGCCGGAGACAATGCCGCATCAACGGGGACAGAGCAAGAGGAAAAACCCATCTGATGGAGTCGCCGCCGCCTCGCGGACACCATCCATGAACCCTACAGCCATCGATCTGAAAAATCGGCAAGCACACAGTGCCACCAACTCCGAGACGCCGCCATGAAGGACAACGCCGGTGTGGTAGTAGAGTTGAGGCGGACTTATTTGCAGGGTGCCGCTCCCACCACCCCAACGACGCACCATGCCAAAAACATCCTAACCCTAATTACCATGCAAAAAAAGGGGTCCCCCTCCCTCCTGCCGCCGGAGCGGCAAGCGGAAGGAGAGGGGCCCAGCTCTTTCACCGGTGGCCTGCGGCGGCGGCGGCGGCGGCGGCGGCGGCGGCGCTAGGGTAGGAAAACTGTTCGGCTCGCTAGTCGATCGCGCACTATTAGCAAGCCAAGTAGCTTTCTCTCTCTCCCCGTCGCCATTATGTATTCATCTCTCCTCGTACACATATATACGAAGATACGGTACGTACGATACGATGCCGGTCAGCCCGGATCCAGCGAACTCCAATCTTCTGATACCACTGAATCGAGGAACTTGCATCTCAACACCCACTATTATTGGTGAGACCGATGCGCATATTAAACGATGTCGTAATCCTGGTCTACCAATTCCTGTACAAGTCGTCATAGGTCTCCTGTATATACAAGTCCTTGGACACATGGCAACATGTAATATGTCATCAAATATATAATGACACCACGCGACCCTATTGGGGCAACGCATCCAAAACACTTTTCAGCGCATCATATTCACTGAACATGTTTTTTCACATAGTCTTGAAACTTTTTGAAAATTTGACCAAAATATTGTCAAATCTAACACAAAATCGCCACTTATAAATGTTGGTAAAATTACTTTAAAAATTATGAGTACTAAAGTGTATTATTTGAGTTATTGATTCTTTTCAGTTTATTGAAAATTTTAAAATTTCAGCCGGAATTGGCCAAATCTAGCAACAAATGACCAAAATATAAGCTTGATGACACATTCTACGGGTATATATATGCACGTAACACTGACTTGTGAACCCTAATCATCAGAGTTACTATTAATAGAGTTGATCAGCTGGGATTTAGATCTACGTGACGGGCTCCTGCTTACAAGTGAAGTAGGATGCAACAAAATCATTGTTGAATCAGATTGTTCTGAGGTGGTGGAGAACTGGAGACCATGCAAAATAGAGGGAATTCGTTGGGAGCCGCGGCAGCCGTCTATGAGGAGTGTACTTTCCTTTGTCGAAACTTTGCACGACTTTCTCTCATTGTCCTAGGAAAGCCAATATGGCAGCTCATTATTTAGCTATTTAGTGTGATGAACCATGGTATATGGCATGGTGAACATCCAGATTTTATCAGAGCTGTAATTACGAATGATGTAACTATTATTCCTTACCAATAAAGTACGTCGTGGTGGCTTTCCCTCAAAAAAAAAAATTACACGGAAAGTTGGTGATTTGTGCAACATAAAACCTATGAAGTGAATAATATGTGCAACTGCCACGGCAATAGTCGGTGGTTTGTGAGAAATTTTCCTTGACTAATAGGTGTATGATACGTCTCAAACGTATCTATAATTTTTGATGTTCCATGCTTGTTTTATACCAATTGCTACATGTTTTGCATCTACTTTATATCACTTTTATACATTTTTTGGGACTAACCTATTAACAAGATGCCGAAGTGCCAGTTCCTGTTTTCTGCTGTTTTTGTATTCCAGAAAAGCTAGTCTGGAAATATTCTCGGAATTGGACGAAACTACACGGGGGTGCCTATTTTTCCAGAACACGCCTGACGGAGCGAAGGAGCACAGAGGAGGGCCACCAGGAGGCCACACGCACCTAGGGCGCGGGCCCCCCTCTGCCGCGCCCTAGGGTGGTGTGGGCCCCTCGGGGGTCCGCAGCCGCCGCCCTTTCGCCTACTTATTCCCCCCGACGCGAAAACCCTAAGTACCTGAGCAAATATCCACGAAAAGTTCCAGAGACGCCGCCGTCGTCAACCCTAGCTCGGGAGGGTTCAGAACCTCTTCCCGGCACCCTGCCGGAGAGGGGAATCGTCACCGGAGGCTTCTACATCGCCATGCCTGCCTCCGGAGTGATGCGTGAGTAGTTCATCCTTGGACTACGGGTCCATAGCAGTAGCTAGATGGTTGTCTCTCCACTTTGTGCCATCATGTTTAGATCTTGTGAGCTGCCCTACATGATCAAGATCATATTATTGTAATGCTACATGTTGTGTTTGCTGGGATCCGATGAATATTGAATATTATGTCAAGTTGATTATCAATCTATCTTATATGTTATTTAAGATCTTGCATGCTTTCCGTTACTCGTAGATGCTTTGGCCAAGTAGATGCTTGTAACTCCAAGAGAGAGTATTTATGCTAGATAGTGGGTTCATGCTCCGTTTAACCTGGGACAGTGACAGAAAGTTCTAAGGTTGTGGATGTGCTGTTGCCACTAGGGATAACCTAACGATGCTATGTCCACGGCATATGTGTTTGTTTACATTACGCACTTTACTTAATGCAATTATCCGTTGCTTGCAACTTAATACCAACGGGGGACTCGGATGACAACCCGGCGGTGGATTATTAGTCATAGATGCTGTTGGATAACGGTCTATGTATTATGTCGTAATGCCCAATTAAATATCATAGTAGTCAACATGTCATGTATATGCATTGTCATGCGCTCACTATTGTCAATTGCCCAGCTGTAATTTGTTCACCCAACATGTTAGTTATCTTTTATGGAGAGACACCACTAGTGAACTGTGGACCCCGGTCCATTCTTTTACACTGATTAAACAACCACAAACTGCAAACTGTTCCTTTTTCATTCTCTGCAATTTAATACTCATTTTCCACACCATACGTTTAATCCTTTGTTTTCAGCAAGCCAGTGAGATTGACAACCTCACTGTTTCGTTGGGGCAAAGTAGTTTGATTGTGTTGTGTGCAGATTCCACGTGGTGATCGTTTGCGCCGTGCGCCCACAACCTTCTGAAGAGTTGCTGCTCCTACTGGTTCGATAACCTTGGTTTCTTTCTGAGGGAAAACTTGCTGCTGACTACATCATACCTTCCTCTTGGGGTCTCCCAACGAACGTGTGATTCACGTCATCAAGCTATTTTTCTGGCGCCGTTGCCGGGGAGACAGCAGTCTTCTGCAAGGGGAGTTTCACGCTTCCAATCTCTTTACTTTGTTTTTGTCTTGCTTAGTTTATTTTATTTTATCTTGTTTGCTTTCAATTATCAAAAACACAAAAAAATTAGTTACTTGCATCTAGTTTACTTTCAAGTTATTTTCTGTACTGTTTTTATTTCTGCTAAAATGAGTACTCCTGAGAACACTAAGTTGTGTGATTTCACTAGCACGAACAACAATGATTTCATATGCACACCTATTGCTCCACCTGCTGCTTCAGCAGAATTTTATGAAATTAAACCTGCACTTTTAAATCTTGTTATGAAAGAGCAATTTTCTGGTGTTAGTACTGATGATGCTGCTGTTCACCTTAATAACTTTGTTGAACTTTGTGAAATGCAAAAGCTCAAGGAAGTAGATGGTGATATTATTAAACTGAAACTTTTTCCTTTCTCCTTGAGAGGACGTGCTAAAGAATGGTTGCTATCTTTGCCTAGAAATAGTATTGATTCATGGACTAAATGCAAAGATGCTTTTATTGGAAAATATTATCCTCCTGCTAAGATTATTTCTTTGAGAAGTAGCATAATGAATTTTAAGCAATTTGATAATGAACATGTTGCTCAAGCATGGGAGAGAATGAAATCATTGGTTAAAAATTGTCCCACTCATGGACTGACTACTTGGATGATCATCCAAACCTTCTATGCAGGATTAAATTTTTCTTCAAGGAATTTATTGGATTCGGCCGCTGGAGGTACCTTTATGTCCATCACTTTGGGTGCTGCAACAAAGCTTTTGATGATATGATGATTAATTATTCTGAGTGGCACACCGAGAGAGCTCCAACAGGTAAGAAGGTAAATTCTGTTGAGGAAACCTCTCCTTGAGTGCCAAAATTGATACTATTATGTCTATGCTTGCAAATGGTCAAACACATGTTGATCCAAATAATGTTCCTTTAGCTTCTTTGGTTGCTCAAGAAGAGCATGTTGATGTGAACTTCATTAAAAATAATAATTTCAACAACAATGCTTATAGGAATAATTTTGGTAATAGCAATTATAGGCCCTATCCTTCTAATAGTGGCAATGGTTATGGAAATTCCTATAGTAACTCCTACAACAATAATAAGAGTGTACCCTCGATCTTGAAGTTATGCTTAAGGATTTTATTAGTACACAAACTGCTTTCAATAAAACTGTTGAGGAGAAATTTGGGAAAATTGATGTGCTTTCCTCTAAAGTTGATAGTCTTGCTCTTGATGTTGACTTGTTGAAACTAAAGAACATGCCTCATGATGTTAAAGAGAGCAAAACTCTCAATGCTATACAAGTTAAAATTGATAACAATGTGAGGATGTTAGCTGAATTGCATGCTAGATGGGAAAGAGAGGATGAAATTGCTAGAAAGAATAATATTGCTAGAGTTTATACTATTACTACTTCTGAAAATGCTTCAAACTCAAGTGTTACAAACCTCCTACCATTAATGGCAAGATATTGGTGTTGGTAATGTTTCCACTTCTATTGCAAAATGTCCTAAATTGCCTGATAACTCTGAAACTGTCCTTGATAAAGATGCTGAAATTTCTAGCAATAAGGAAGATAATAACTCCATTACTTTTGATAATAATGACTTTGATTTTGATGGTTGCAATATTTCTGAAGTAATTAAGTTCTTGCAAAAGCTAGCTAGAAGTCCTAATGCTAGTGCTATAAACATGGCTTTTACTAAACATATTACTAATGCTCTCATGCAAGTTAGGGAAGAAAATTAAAACATGAAGCTTCTATCCCTAGGAAGTTAGAAGATGGTTGGGAGCCCATCATTAAATGAAATTGAATGACTTTGATTGCAATGCTTTGTGTGACCTTGGTGCTAGTATTTCTGTTATGCCTAAAAGATTATATGATATGCTTGATTTAGCACCTTTGGAAAATTGTTACTTGGATGTTCACCTTGTTGATTCTACTATTAAAAAACCTTTGGGAAGAATTGATGATGTTCTTATCATGGTTAACAACAATTATGTCCCCGTTGATTTTATTGTCTTGGATATTGATGCAATCCATCATGCCCTATTGTGCTGGGAAGACCTTTTCTTAGACTGTAGGTGCTATTATTGATATGAAAGAAGGGAATATAAAATATCAATTTCCTCTCAAGAAAGGTATGGAACACTTTCCTAGGAAGAAGATTAAGCCACCTTATGATTCTATTGTTCGAACAAATTACAATGTTGATGCTTCTTCACTTGGTAATACTTGATGCATGCTTTGTGCCTAGCTAAAAGGCGTTAAAGAAAAGCGCTTATGGGAGGCAACCCATTTTTTTTTCTGCAATTTTTCTTTTATTGAGTCAAGGAGTTTGTTTACTTCTGTAGCAACTCCTTTGTATCTTTATTTTCTCGCATTGTTGTGCCAAGAGTAGCCTCTAATGTTAAGATGATGCTTAATTTTGATTGCTGCGCAGAAACAGATTTTTGCTGTTCACTGTACGAAATTCCTAAAATCACCAGATTGTTAATTAAATCTGAAATTTTTGTGCGTAATCTTTATGAATGTCTGAAACTTTCATTAGTTCAGAGTTTTCGATCTGAGCGTCGTAAGTGCCTCGAAAAAATTCGTCTTTGCGGACTGTTCTGTTTTAGACAGATTATGCCTTTTTATTTTGCATTCTCTCTTTTACTAGTGTTGAGTGAAATTCTTTTTTGGGTGGAAGAGCTTCACATAACATCAGTGGCTGTAGCTAATGTTTAAAGTAACAAATCATATTGCGTCTTTATAGAACATGTGAATTTTTGATTATGCACTAACCCTCTAATGAGATCTACTTTGAGTTTGGTGTGACGGAAGTTTTCAAGGGTCAAGAGAGAAGGATGATATAATAGGATCAAGAAGAGTGAAGAGCTTAAGCTTGGGGAGGCTCCCATGGATCTCCCCAGCATATTTCAAGAAGACTCAAGCGTCTAAGCTTGGGGATGCCCAAGGCATCCCCTTCTTCATCGTCAAAATTATCAGGTCATCTCTAGTGAAACTATATTTTAATTCTTTCACATCATATGTGCTTTTCTTGGAGCGTCTGTGTGCTTTTATTTTCAGTATTGCACTTTTATTTTCAATAAAGCTTGACTGGACCCTAGCATTCTTGATTGGGAGAGAGACACGCTCCGCTTTTTCATGAGAATACTCCTATTCTTCACTTATATTTGTTGAGTATTCATATCTAGCGCTGTTCAGCTTTTAGCTCTTGTTTTCATGTATCTCTTGTCAGAGCTATTAGCTTTCTTTTGTAGAAAGTACTCTCTTGCTTCACTTATATTTGTTTGGAGAGTTGATGAAATAAATTGATTGGTGTTTGGTTGGTTCAGAAAATGTTGCATGTGGTAATTGGTATAAGGAAAAACTTGCTTAATCTTGTAGATCACTAAAATGGATAACTTGATGCTTGTCAATTGTTTTGAGTTAACAAGTAGATCATGATTAAATTGTGCATCACATGAGTTAAGCCTATTAGTGAAGAACTACCGTAAAGCTTGTTGAAAATTTGGTTTGCATCGGTGGTATCTCTAAGGTCTAGATATTTTCTAATAACAGGGTTTGGTTAACAAGGAAGACGGTATGAAGTCTTATAACGTTTGCAATATGTTTGTCATATAAAACTTGGTGTACGGGTTGATATTCTTGTTTGCTTACATAACCTTGCTAGCCTAAACTCTGTACTGAGAGGGAATGCTTCTCGTGCATCCAAATCCTTGAGCCAAAATCCATGCCATTTGTGTCCACCATAACTACCTATATGTGGTATTTCCTTGCCACTCCAAGTAAATTTTTCATGTGCTACCTTTAAATTATTCAAAATGTTATTATTCCCTTTTTGTGTCAATGTTTACTAGCTCATGAGGAATTAGTGTGGTTATTCTTTATTCTATTTGTGATGGACTTTTACACCTGGACTAGTGGCATATACATCCGCTTATCCAATAACTTGCAAAAAGAGCTGGCAACGGGGTGCCCAGTCCCAATTAATTACAACTTTAACCAATTAATTCTCTTCACACTTTTGCCCTGATTCATCAGTAAGCAATGACAAACAGTGAAATACCTGAATGTGTGTAAACCAAAGAGAAAGAGGGATGATCTGCCTTGCTGGTAGAAATAACGTCCTTCATGGGAGCCGCTCTTAAAAGTCCGTTCGACAGGTAGAATACTGTTCTCACCCGCTACCATTCGTTGACAATTAACAAACACCTCTCAAAAATAGATACTCCTCCATGGTATGTGATTGATGGAAGGCACCCGAGGATTCGGTTAGCCATGGCTTGTGTTAGCAAGGTTGGGAGGAGTATCAAATATTTTATGCAATCTCTATATGCTTTCAAAAACCTAAAAGCTCTAGCACATGATTTAATCCCTGCTTCCCTCTGCGAAGGGCCTTTCTTTTACTTTTATGTTGAGTCAGTTTTCCTATTCTTTCTGTCTTCCACAAGCAAACACTAGTGTCAACTTTGTTACAACATGCGTTATATGCAATGTATTGGACTTGTTATACTACTTTGTGTTGACAATATCCATGAGATAAATATGTTGAAAGTTGAAGCAAATGCTGAAACTAAATTCTTCCTTTGTGTTGATTAAATACCTTTTATTAGAAACTATTGCTTTATGAGTTAACACTTATGCAAAACTGTTTGATGCTTGTCTCGAAAGTACTATTCATGAAAACGTTTAGCTTGTGTGATTCATTGTTTACTCATTATCTATTTGTAGCAAATTATAGACCATTGACTTGGATCACTTCATTCATTTACATGTGCCTTGCAATATTATATGATCAAGATTATGATAGTAGCATGTCACCTCAAAAATTATTTTGTTTTTATCGTTTACCTACTCGAGGACGAGTAGGAACTAAGCTTGGGGATGCTGATACGTCTCAAACGTATCTATAATTTTTGATGTTCCATGCTTGTTTTATACCAATTGCTACATGTTTTGCATCTACTTTATATCACTTTTATACATTTTTTGGGACTAACCTATTAACAAGATGCCGAAGTGCCAGTTCCTGTTTTCTGCTGTTTTTGTATTCCAGAAAAGCTAGTCTGGAAATATTCTCGGAATTGGACGAAACTACACGGGGGTCCCTATTTTTCCAGAACACGCCTGACGGAGCGAAGGAGCACAGAGGAGGGCCACCAGGCCACACGCACCTAGGGCGCGGGCCCCCCTCTGCCGCGCCCTAGGGTGGTGTGGGCCCCTCGGGGGTCCGCAGCCGCCGCCCTTTCGCCTACTTATTCCCCCCGACGCGAAAACCCTAAGTACCTGAGCAAATATCCACGAAAAGTTCCAGAGACGCCGCCGTCAACCCTAGCTCGGGAGGGTTCAGAACCTCTTCCCGGCACCCTGCCGGAGAGGGGAATCGTCACCGGAGGCTTCTACATCGCCATGCCTGCCTCCGGAGTGATGCGTGAGTAGTTCATCCTTGGACTACGGGTCCATAGCAGTAGCTAGATGGTTGTCTCTCCACTTTGTGCCATCATGTTTAGATCTTGTGAGCTGCCCTACATGATCAAGATCATATTATTGTAATGCTACATGTTGTGTTTGCTGGGATCCGATGAATATTGAATATTATGTCAAGTTGATTATCAATCTATCTTATATGTTATTTAAGATCTTGCATGCTTTCCGTTACTCGTAGATGCTTTGGCCAAGTAGATGCTTGTAACTCCAAGAGAGAGTATTTATGCTAGATAGTGGGTTCATGCCTCCGTTTAACCTGGGACAGTGACAGAAAGTTCTAAGGTTGTGGATGTGCTGTTGCCACTAGGGATAACCTAACGATGCTATGTCCACGGCATATGTGTTTGTTTACATTACGCACTTTACTTAATGCAATTATCCGTTGCTTGCAACTTAATACCAACGGGGGACTCGGATGACAACCCGGCGGTGGATTATTAGTCATAGATGCTGTTGGATAACGGTCTATGTATTATGTCGTAATGCCCAATTAAATATCATAGTAGTCAACATGTCATGTATATGCATTGTCATGCGCTCACTATTGTCAATTGCCCAGCTGTAATTTGTTCACCCAACATGTTAGTTATCTTTTATGGAGAGACACCACTAGTGAACTGTGGACCCCGGTCCATTCTTTTACACTGATTAAACAACCACAAACTGCAAACTGTTCCTTTTTCATTCTCTGCAATTTAATACTCATTTTCCACACCATACGTTTAATCCTTTGTTTTCAGCAAGCCAGTGAGATTGACAACCTCACTGTTTCGTTGGGGCAAAGTAGTTTGATTGTGTTGTGTGCAGATTCCACGTTGGTGATCGTGTTGCGCCGTGCGCCACCAACCTTCTGAAGAGTTGCTGCTCCTACTGGTTCGATAACCTTGGTTTCTTTCTGAGGGAAAACTTGCTGCTGAACTGCATCATACCTTCCTCTTGGGGTCTCCCAACGAGCGTGTGATTCACGCCATCAGTGTACATGTACCCCTATCCACAAATCCCATTTAAAAATGTCAAAAGATCCAAACATATTTGTTGGGTGTATATGCGGATATTCTATACTGGCATACAAAGTATTGTGAAAAAAATGTTTTTATGGCCTATGTAAAAAAGAAAAATTCCGGAGCTCCAAATAGACTTTCACGAGACATTTTTGTCTTTTTAAACAAGAAAAATATATTTTTTTCGTGAAAATAGAATGTCCAGACACACATCTGAAATTTTCGTTTGCATTTTTTCTGATATTTTCATTTAAAATGCATTTTTCACAACAAATGCATCTACACAAGAAATAACATCGTGTTTCCGCTCTATGGGATGAACAATATCACTGGTAATTCTGACTACTAATGATCTCATTCATGCATTCCAATTTCACATGTTTTCTAGCAAGTGGGGTTACATTTCGTAAATTTTTACTCCCTCTGTTTTTAAATATAAGTCTTCTTAGTTTTTTCTTGATTCGTAGAATAAAATAAGTAAATCAACACACTAAACACATCTAAATACGTACAAATCAAGAAAACCTAAAAATGCTTATAATTTGGAACGAAGGGAGTAGCTTCCATCCTGCATTTTTTTTTCTCGTGGGTAGCAACGCATATCCTACATATATCTAGTGTTTCTGCAAGTTGCTGCAAAATTCACATGGATCAGCTCCCTAAAAGGGCATTTTTTTTATGTTATAGCGGGAACCACTAGACATTGGACAAGCACTCACATTAAAACATATACCCCTTCTATATGGTTTAATGTGAGCGCGGACGCCGACGCCTGGCGCCGCCGCAGCACGTCTCCGCGCTCTATATGGTTTAATGTGAGCGCGGACGCCGACGCCTGGCGCCGCCGCAGCACGTCTCTGCGCTCCAATCGAAGGCCACGACGCGGTCCGCCGTCGCCGCCGCTCCGTCCTGGCCGAGCGCCGCGTCCCGGGAGGCGGCGGCCTAGGGTTCAACCCTAGCCGTCGCCGCCGGCGCCATCTGCATCTTCATCGTCGTCTTCGTCTAAGAATTGACGGGTCCTCACCTCCTCTAGGTGCCGCTGGCACTAGGAGGGTGGGGGGATCTCGGACCTGCGCAGGGCGCTACACAAAGGTCCTTATGTTAGAGCTTGATTTTGGTTGTTATCTTCTTCGTCAATGGAGATGGCATCGTCTGCAATAAGTGATCTTCCGCGCTTCGTTCATCGGCGAGATCTCCTTACCGACGTCAATGGTGGCTGTGGAAGATTAAGTTTGTCTAGGTATGATTCTTCAGATCTTGCTTCGCCAGATCAATCTTGGATTGTTTCTCATGGTTGCCGCGAGGAGGTTTGTCCTCGCATTATCTATCCCGGCTACTACGTCTTCGGCAATGGTGATTCGTTCTCTCGGCTCCCAACGACGTCGACAAAGTGGTTCGGTTATTTGTCCCTGAAATATCAGTGGTGGTCCTCTTGTCGATGTTGCTTGATTAATTTAATGGATGCGTGCGTGCACAAAGCCTTGGCGTTGCGGCTCAAAATTAAAAGGGGAGAACCTTCGTTGGTATTCACAGGTCTGTGGTTTGGTGTATTCGGCGTTGTTCTACGGCTGCCTTCAGAAAAGTACAAGATTGTGTCATGGAAGAAGAAAGGGCTTGAGATCTCATAGATTTGTTTGTCTCTTTTAGTATTGTTTTGTAATCGATTATAATCATGTACTCTTTGTTGGTTTAATATATATGGAAAAATTCAAAAAAAAACATATACCCTTCTGTTCCACAATGTAAGATGTTTTAGGTGTTACACATGCATGTCTAGATTTATACTAAAAAGAAGAGCTAATAACACTGGACAAGTGGACATACATGAACTTGTTTGGTGGGAGCAATTTGGTACACAAACTTGTAATACGTGATTAGGTGGTCCAACAGCTTGTCATTGTGGGTGCAAACTCATACAAAATTGATATGGAGTTGACACGTGGTATTATTGTTTTTGCAAACAAAACCTTGTACAATATTTTTTTGCAGTCGTAATGAGCTTGTCCGCACCGCTGCCTCTTGGAGTCCAAGCCGCCCTGCCCTAACTGGCTACAACTGCTACCGCTCCATTACTCATTGATGCTTACTGCACTCGTAGACCTCGCCGTTGACATGGTACTCGCCGCGCCGCACGGCCGATATTTTGTCACCGCCTCCCCCTCACCCAACAATCACCGTCGCCGCTTCGCCTGTAGCGGGGAATACCCTTGGCGATGGCCGCGTCGTTCTCCAAGAGCCTCCTCACCGTGGCCGCATTGCCCGACAGGTCCACGAGGATGCGCAGATCCAGTCCCCCCTCGTCGTCGGCGTGCCGAACACCGGCGGTTAGGCTGTGGGCGACGGCGGCCAGAGGCCGTGCTCCCTCCGTGCAACGCGACGACGGCGACGCGGTCGCGGCGCTCGCCCTCCTCCTTCTACACGTCCCCCCGCTCCACCACACCCAGCATGCTGAGGCAGTACTCGTCCGCCATGAGCTGCCGCCCCGACGGCAGCGTTGCCGTGGCCTACTCGGGGCCGGTCGTGGCACGCGACCTTGCGCCCCGCGTGTTCGCCCAGCTCCCACGGAGATTGCTCCTGCACTTCGAGTAGTCGATCGATGTGGTGGTCCTCAGGAAGTACCTAGATACGACGAGCCTGCGTGTGTGGAGTTCGCCGGCTGCGCGTGGCTGCAGGTGGCGCCATGCCACCGGCCATGTCGCACACCTTCTACGGCATGAAGGTCATCAGAGTTTCTTCCTGATGGATGCTTTTGGCCGTCGGCAAAACGCTACACAAGCTCACTTGAAATCGCGATGCAGAGCTAGCGAACCAGGGACTTGACTAGATAGTTTGCTACTAGCTACTCTGTAGTCTGTACACACGAACGTATGCAATACACACCGGGGACTCACATCAGATTGTTTGCAGCATAGAATTGATGATGCGTGCAGTGTAAGCAGTGAGATGAGACCAGACCATTTGATCTAGTAAGTTGGAACTATTTTAGGGAATAGAATCATTCGCCTGTCTCCAATGCGGTGCAGAGGCCGCGGCGGCCGAGAAAAAGAGGGAAAGGACAGGTTTGTGATGGGAATTTATTTTTGACGGTAAAACAACACTTTATTGATTAATTAACATCAAGATACAAAGTCTCCCGGATGCAATCCGGAGCATAGTCTATAACAAAACCAGAACTAGAAACATTACAGTTCCTAGCCAAAATGTGTGCAGCTTCGTTAACAGTACGATAAACATGATGGAGGCCACCGATGAAAAACCCACTGCCAGGTTTATATTTATGCGCATCGTCTCTACTCAGAATTGAACCGAGAAACCCGTGCCAACCGCCTAGCCGTACCATATTTGGTAGGGCTGACAAAAAAAATTGGGGGGTAGGCCGGTAGGGTACAAAAATTATACACGGTTGACTGTAAGGCCGGTAGCTTGAAGCGCAACAGAACATGAGTTTTTTTGCTGTTGAGTCCACGGACTCTGCTACCCTTCTGGATGCTCTTAATCAGGGTTCAGGGGCCATGGCCGCATTTCTGAATGGGCACCTCATTTCACCATTATCATTACTTGCTACCCATACACCAACCAAGTAGTATAAGTTATCAACCGAAAATTCTATTTTGTTTCTGCAAGAAAAAACCCTATTTTTGTAGCATAATTTGTGTAATGGACACCATTATGATTTTGCTGAAGCTCCGCTAGTGCGATGCATGTATTATTCCTAAAGGATTTGCAGGCTAAAGTTCTCTAACTTGACTCAGCTCTATTTACGAACCGAGAGAGTACCTAAGAAGCAAAACTAATCAATGTGATCGAGTGGTGAAGAATCAGTACGGCATGCACAACAAAGAGTTTAGTCTTGCGGACTAATATTCAAACGTTCATTTAGATCTGATCCAAGTCCTTGTTAGACATTTGGTTTCGTTGTGCTGTGACAGGACAAGATGCCCAATGAATTCTTATAGTGCAGGGTACATGGGGTTAAGTCTGTGCTGTACCTTTCTCTCCGTTTTTTAATATAAGATGTTTTATTCTTTATCCACATTCATATGCATACAAATGTATGTGTAGATATGTTTTAATGTTTATGTTCACTCACTTTAGTATACATCTAGACAACATGTGCAAGACCTAAAACATCTTATATTTATAAACGGAGGGAGTAAGTGACAAATACCTGGTCCTATATAAATTGCCATTTCACAACGCTGCCACATTGCTCTCATCTGGAATTTGCCAGTATCCTGCAGTGAGAATGAGCCTATAAACCACGTAGTACTTGAGACCATGCTTCTTAAATTTGTCGTTTCACTGCTTTTCTGAAGGAGAGGAGAGAAAACGAGTTGTTTGAGAAGATTGAGCTGCACGCCTATCTTAAAATAACCATACTGCGCCCATATATGGCACTACTCCATAAAGAAAAGATCGATGGTCACATGGCTATATATAGTTTGGCCTGGTTAGGAGGGTGGTTGTACCCCCAGCTCACCAGGGATCAATTGCTAGATTTGACATTGGTGTTTCTCATTTAGGCGGAATATTCTTCAGTGGGAGGCGACGTTCCCGTCGACAGCGAGGCACATGTGGTGACTTCGTCATTCTCAAGACCCGACCGCCGACTCAGTCTTTCGGAGGTGCTCATAGGGGTAGGGTGTGCGTGTGTGCGTTCATAGGGGTGAGTGTGTGCACGTGTATGTGAGCGTCTGCGTTGTACTGTGTTTCGCAAAAAAAAAATCTCCGCAAGTGTTTGCTATTTTTTATTTAGAAAGTACATGTAATTGTTGATGAGCTCTTCTATGAATTGTGATTTGTGACGAAGAATGTATTAAAGAATGCCACAGGTGTAGACAATCAACAGCCGCGAGTTCTCTCGCGAAGGGATAAGTCACCGCTACAGTAACTGAGAGAGGAGAAAGCGAGGCGACCGGGTTTCGCCGGCGAATCCGCCGCTTCCCTCCGTCTCCGGGGCCGGCGCGGCGTCGTGAGACGGAGGGAAGCTGTAGATCTCGTCCGTGCGAGTAGTATAGTACTAGTTTTTCTAGTTTTCGTCCACAGATTCGTCGTCTTCGAGCTGGAGGCGGTGGTGGAAAATAAGGTTTCTCCCTCCCTTCTCCGGTCCGGCGAGCTCGCCGGGAGGGAGTTGGAGTTTGTGCTCTCCGTGCTGGCGTCCGTCATGGCGACGTGGGCTGCTGTGCTTCTTGGAGTTTTTGTCCTTCGGGTCTGTCGCCATCGCGTCGTCTTCTTCTCCGGGGGCGATGTGAGGCCCGTGAGGTGGTGTGTACTGGTACGTTCCTCCGTCCTAGCTTCTCTGGCCGGCCGTGGCGGCGAGGGGAGAGCTCGGCGGCTGTGGGTGTCCTGGTTTTGCTGTTGGTGGTGGTGGTGGTCTCCGTCGACGTTTCTACTCCGGCCGGCCTTGGTGGCGAGGGGAGTGGCGTTTGGTGGTGGCTCGGTGTTGGAGGTGGTGGTCCTAGCCGGTGCGGTGGCGGCTGGAAGAAGGGTGGACGCGGGAAGAGGCTGCTGTGGCCGTGCTCGTTCATCGAGATCAAGTTCTGGCGCCTGGCGGCGGACGGCTTCTGCGGCTATCTACAAAGTGTGGCGGCGTCCTCTTCCCGCCGGCTAGCGGTACGGCGTCTCCGGCATCGACTAGGAAGGTTGGGGAGCGGTGTGGATCCGGCTGTGATCTCTTCAGGCGACTCAGGGGGCTCTGTGCAAATTTCTGGGTCTTTGTAATTTTCTTTTCTTTTTCTTTGGACCTGGTTGTAATTTGTACTGAGTTTTCTGAATAATTGGGTCGGATCCTTCCTCAAAAAAAAAAAAAAAGAATGCCACAGGTGTAATCCTCCTAATTAATTAGTGTACATGACAAGCAGAGATCTTCCGAATTGGCAACACACCAGGCACACTGAACCTTGGTTGCGGTTGCTGTTTTGTTATGAAACGTTGCATACCATCTGTCTCGGCAACGCGCGACACGGGTCGGTTTCAGTGGACCGCGCTGCTACGCACGATGCACTGCTGTGGTGTCACAGTGTCGGCCTTCATGCTGCATGTTCTCCTGCATTCTGCACTTGCGCATCCGATGTTTCCATGGTGCGTCAACCTGGCTTTATGCGCACATTGGAAATATTTTTTCTTGACATATCACTTTCTTTGGATAAACTTGTGATGGGGCCAGATTAACCTGTTCCACCTGCTATTTCATCTGCGTATTTTCCATTTTCAGTTATTAGTTTTATTAGTATTTCTATTATGTGAAATTCCATAGTAAGTACAAAACAAAAAAACAAATAATGCCTCTCGTTTTAACTGTCAATCAAATTTCACCTTTTTTTTGCAAAACAGATTTGTTGCGTATCTTTTTTTTAGATAAAAGGCACTTCCGGGTGCCCGACTTTATTAATAAGTATTAATGAAGCCATCCAGTAAACAGAAAAGAAAAGGAAAAAAATTCAGACCACCTGCCGCCGGTTCCAAAAGGGCCCTTGCCCTTCTACCTCGCAGGGACACGGCCGAGGACCCTGGGAGCGACCCCCCGCTCACACGGCCGGCACCGCAGTACTTGACTCGCCGATGGAACACGCCCCTACGTGCCCGCCACAGGCGCCGCTGCACTTCTTGCTCGACTCCCAGATCGCCCCTTCCTCTACCGCAGGTCTTCGATGCGCTACCTGAGATCCAGCTGACGACCTTCTTCATGGGGCCATTAGGGAGCGTCCCCACGCTCCCGCTGCTGGCGCCGCATCACTTCTTGCTCGACTCCCAGAGCGCCCCTTCCTCTGCCACAGGTCTTCGTTGCACTGCCTGGAATCCAGCTGACAACCTTCTTCATGGCGCCATTTGAGAGCGTCCCCACGCTCCCGCTGCTGGCGCCACTGCTCCTCTTGCTCGAAGCGAAGCTTCTAATACAGGTCTTCAATGCGGTGACGAACACCGCCACTCCTCTGCCGCGGGTCTTCGATGCGCCACTGCAGGTCACCGGCGCCGGAGAACTCACGAGGCCCACCTGGCCGCAGATGAAGCAGGCCAGCATCGATGGCCCCACACACCTGCTGCTGGCACCGCAGCTCATCAAACACGCATCCTAGCTTCTGGAGCAAGTCTTCAATGCGGTGATGGACACTGCCAATCCTCTGCCTCAGAGCTTCGTTGAACCACTGTTGATGTCTTGGGCTGCGCACCTTGCTTGCTGTCCCAAAGCCGACCTTCTTCAAGGCGTCAGTAGGGAGCGTCCCCACGCTCCCGCTGCTGGCGCCTCAGCTCTTCTAGCTCGAATCCTAGGCACTGATGCAGGACTTCGATAGCTAGCCTCGGGGAAGAAATAGCAAACGAAGACGAAAGCGACAGGCAACGGAGCAGTTGACGCTGTAAAGTGCCAGATGTGCAGAGAGTTTGAATAGCGACGTTGGAGTCTATCTGGGTCGTAGATCTTCAGATTGACGGATTACCTCGCCACTGTACGCGAAGCGGTAAGTTGCAAAATAGTCCATCGATCTGGGGATGTACGGTGCAGAATAGATTCGACAACGCTGCTAACAGAACTTCTAACCACACTTACACTTCTTCAGAGTTAACTGATCATGCATCCTCAACTTTGACAGCAGAACGAGGCCACACGCGCCGAGAAGACGGCGCCGAGCACGGCGAGGCGGAACCCCTTGACCGTCGTCGCCAGCGGAAGCCAGCCGCGCCCCCGCGACCGGCGACCAAACCCTAGCAGCCAGCGCTGGCCGGAGACGCGCCCATGTCGCCTCCCGAGACGCCATGTCCGTCGCCAGCCCCTCACCTCCACGGCAGAACAAATCATTTCGCTCTTCTCCTCTTCGTTGCGCCTCTGATGATGACTTGGGGCGGCACTTCACTGCGCACCCTTTGGCCACAGAGCTCGAAGCCCCCGCGGCTCGAGACTCTGACCGGCGCGGCTCCCCAACCTCGTCGCGCCCGGTCCAACACCGGCCCCAACTCGGGCAGGACAGGCGCACGGCCAACCCCCGGCGACGCGGGCGGGGCACAGGCATCCTCCCTGACCTCCGGTGACGCCGGCGCTGCGACCCAACCCAACGCGAGCGCCACAAGAACTCCTAGCAGCAGCGCAGCGGGACGAGCTCGATGGGACTTCCCGCCCGTCGAGGTCACCAAGCTCGCCACCCGAGACGAATTCAGCCAACATCCGTCAGCACGGCGAACCGGACCCCCCCGGTAGCCCTCTCCCGACCAGCACAGTTGCTCATCCGCTCCACCACCTGAACAAAGATTGAGCAAAAAACACGTTGGAAAACACATAAACACTCACCTCGGGAGGGGGCAGAGCAGGGGTTGAAGGAGGAGCTCCGGCGGCGACGCGCACGCACCGTCGGTCGCGAGCCCGCGGTAGAAGACCTAACGAGACCGGGGGCCGCAACCACGCCTAGCCACACGGGCAGCAGCACCGCACCCAGCCCCACGCGCTTCACCTACCGCCTTCGCACGGCCAGCCACGAGCACGCCCAGCCGCGCCCAGCAGCGCGCTACCAACGCCGAGCTCCAGGACCCGACGCCACGCACCAAGGCAGGCGGCACCCGAGCGCAAAAGCCGCGGCCCGCCGGCCCAGATCGGGCCCGCGCAACACCTCCGCCACCAGCCGCAGCGCCACGCCCGCGACACCTCCAGCGGCCACACTCCTCCACAACACAACAGCACCAGCCGCAGACCAGGGTCCAGGGCCGCCTCCCCGGCCACCACAACCCCGCCGGCGACGCTACACACGGGCTGGACTCCGACCACGAACGAGCACGAGGAACCCCACGAAAGGCAGGGGAAAAACAAATCGACCCGGACAGGCAGAAGGAGGAGAGAGCGCCATTGTTGCGTATCTTTCTAGTTGACTTATTTCTCATGTCTAACTCGTGCCTTTCTTTGAGAGTTGTGTAAGAGTGCAACGCATTTAAGTTAGAGATAAAGATGTAGATATAGAATTGGTGTAAATTAAGCCTATCATAACTTGTTTTGTATTCCAAGTCTTTCTCCCCTACTTATATACCTCTTCAACAGTCAGATCAAGAACATCAAACACATAATATAGGGTTTCATGTTACTTCACAGCTCCTGGATGCAAGCATCTTTTCTACCAAAAAAGATGCAGAGCCTTGGTGCGCTACATAAGAGACGCATGGTTAGTGGCACCGACATGAATATGAGGCTTTTTTCCTAAAAGAGGATGTTAATAGGCCTCTCCATAAGTTGATGCACAAAACTATGAATTATTAATTACTCAAAATGTTAATCAAAAGCAGATCAAGCCGAATAAATCGGCTAATAAAAAGAAAAAACCCGATGCGCTCCATAATAGACCGCCTCGTGACAATATCTGCACAAACTCTATGAACGAGTGACCAACCAGCGAAAAGTGCACAACTCATAGACAAAACCTTCAAGAAGGGTTCAGCGTACGTGTACCGATGACGACGAGTCCAACAGTAGGTTGATATCATGATTTTCATCCATAAAGCCAATTCTCGAGACACCACCTTTAGCAAAGGCATGACACACATGCGTCGACATTGATCGAAATTTTCTTGTGTTTTCAATAGAGGGTGCACATACTTATCTTAAAAAATGTCATTGCTCGTTACCTCTGTACCGGCCGACGACTTCTCGATAGCCGGATCTCTGCACTGAGAGAGCCATGCACGCTCACACAATGTTGAAAGAAGTAGTTCGAAGCACATTTATTCCCTTGCCACCCCACTTCAAATCGCTCTCACACCACGAGTTCGACCCACCTCGAATGGTTGTGGGATCACTAGATCATCACCACAACCTCATCGTGTTGCACCGTCGTGGGCTACAGAAGAGAGGAGAGAGAGATGTGGCGGCTGCTGCATTTCGAGAGAGGAGGGGAAGTTTTGTACATTGTGTGTAGTTATGCTAAAGGGTTTGACTTTGAATAAATCGTATGTGTGGTTCTTGTAACAAACATGTACTCGTAAGGGAAGGTCCAACGGGGCGACCCATTGAGTTCACGCGTGTCTGTTTTGTCTGCACGGACAAAGACCAAGGCCCAACGTGGTGACGTAAACGGACTGATGTCTGTTTTTTTGTCTGCATCGACCCATTCTCGGCACAAATTTGTTCCAGGTTTGTGTCAGGGCCGGACACGCGCAGACAACTCCTGTGTCGGCTCTGTGTCCGCCCCTCGCCCGCGTGTCATCAACTACAATGGCCACCTACTTCATTTTTTCTGGGCGGTGGAGCTCTTTAAATGGGCGCGGACAGGGCAAACCCTAGAGCACAAACCCTAGCTTCAGCCTCCCTCTTCAGCCATGGCAGCCACCACCTCCCCTCATAGATCGAAGTGCCGGAATGGATCCGCCGCCACTGCCGCAACATCTCGTCGACTAGGTCGACCGAGCACGTCGGAGCGCAGTCGGGCGGCATAGCGGCAGCTTCTTTGGCCGCATGGTGATGAGTCCGGTGTGGGCCGACGTCATTCCGCAGCTGCCTTGATACGTCTCAAACGTATCTATAATTTCTGATGTTCATGCTGATATTATACCAATTGTTACATGTTTTATATACACTTCATAGCATTTTTATGCATTTTCTGGGACTAACCTATTAACAAGATGACATAGTGCCAGTTCCTGTTTTCTGCTGTTTTTGTATTTCAGAAAAGCTGTTCTAGAAATATTCTCGGAATTGGACGAAACCTGGACAGAACCTCCTATTTTTCCAACACGTACACGAAGTCCGAAGGAGAGACGGAGGCGACCGAGGAGGGCGCCACACCCTAGGGCGGCGCGGCCCCCATCCAACCGCGCCGTGGTGGGGTGTGGGCCCCCGGGTCGCTCCAGCCGCCGCCCTTTCGCCTATGTGGCACCCCGATCCAAATGATCGAGCTACCCCATATACCAGTCACAGAAACACTGGATATATGACAACTTGATAAACAAAGACATAACCAAATATATTTATGGCTCCGAGTTCGGATGGGTACAATATTACAACACGGGGGTGAGGCTCCAGCACTCGCGCAACAGGCGCACACAACAGTATTTACATTATTTATCCAACATCGAGCCTCTAGCGGAGATCGTAGCGGAAACGTAGGTAGTAGCGTGGCGACAGCGAGCCTTATTCCACGGGGTCCTGCCTTGGACACTGGTTCCTAGTTCTCGTACAGCGGGTACTCGGCGACAGGTGCGGCGGGGTCTGGCCACATGAAAATCCAGGTGAGTACATTGAATGTACTCG
Organism: Poa pratensis; assembly: GCA_947311845.1. Lineage (NCBI taxonomy): Eukaryota > Viridiplantae > Streptophyta > Magnoliopsida > Poales > Poaceae > Poa > Poa pratensis. Next base: position 31,795,562 of record CAMZMU010000097.1, on the reverse strand, counting down.
CAAGACATTAGCCTAAAATCAAACAAGGTCTATCTATATGGCATGGCATAAGTTCGAAAAGTAGCATGGCATAAGTTCGGGTATTTAAGTGCGAGTCCAAGCTTAACGGTTGGACTTAACTTACCTACTTACCTTAATAGGGACATTTCGTGTTATCAAGTGAGATCACGTTTCTCACTCAACAACTCGTAACCACAACTAGGCTCCCAATCCTCTAGCCAACTCTGGCTCATTTCTCGATTCTCAAGTCCTTAGCCAACTCTGGCTGGACTCTCAAATTTCCACGTGATCGTTGGGTTTCATATTAATTATTTCTCGGAGTTCGACTGGACTGACTCATAGCGTGACTTGCCCCAAACATCGTCCCATAACCTAGGGACAAGGCTAGATTCTAGATTTACACTCTCGAGAGGTAGCAACTTTTATCCACACCTGAAGTCTAGGCTTGTACCGCCGGTACCGAAGTACTAGAACCGATCATGGCGACAGTACAAACCCACACTTCCACGGCTGCTTATTCTACCTAGACACTCCCTATGTAGCCACCGACACGTCCAAGGGACCAAGTCTTATGACGAAGTGAATCCGGCACGCCCCCAACAGATGAGCGACGCCTAGCTCCGGAACCTTCGCAAGACTAGCCCCGACCACAAAGGTAACCGACTAGACTTGCCAAATGGGTGGCGTCAAAGGAGGCTTGATAAAATACTCGGCCATGGTCCGCCCATATGAACGACGCATGGTTGTGCTGGTTGTGTTTGGTGAGTGGCACTATGCGACACAATCTAGTCGAGGGAGGTGGTTATCTTCTTAGTCCAATTTAATTCCAGCCTTCCAAGCAACACACGATATTCATATGGTAATTCAAGCAGTAAATAAAACATATTAACCTCCACATATCAATGTCTAAAAAAAATGGCGTCAACCGGATGACTGTGACGGAGCTACCTCCGACCAGCGCCTTCTCGTTCGACAAAAGAAAAGAAACGTCAACCGGATGACTGTGGCGGAGCTACCTCCGACCAGCGCCTTCTCGTTCGACAAAAGAAAAGAAACGTCAACCGGATGACTGTGGCGGAGCTACCTCCGACCAGCGCCTTCTCGTTCGACAAAAGAAAAGAAACATCAACCGGATGACTGTGGCGGAGCTACCTCCGACCAGCGCCTTCTCGTTCGACAAAAGAAATGAAACGTCAACCGGATGACTGTGGCGGAGCTACCTCCGACCAGCGCCTTCTCGTTCGACAAAAGAAAAGAAACGTCAACCGGATGACTGTGGCGGAGCTACCTCCGACCAGCGCCTTCTCGTTTGACAAAAGAAAGGGTGTTGCAAAGATCCACAGATATATAAATAGATGCGACAATATTTAAATGCAACATGGCAGGTGAGATGCAACAGCAATCAATTCAAATCATCAAGAAATTTTTCTAAAGTTCGACCGAGCTTGAGATCGGGTTAACAGCTTGCCTTCAGCAGTGGGGTAGGGTTCGGGAACAACGTCTACTCCGTCGGAGAGGTTTGAATCTATCAAAGGAACACAAATATGCATCAAATACCCCTCCGAGGTCCTCGAATAAATGCCAAAAAAATAAATTCCAAATAAATCCATTTTGGTTCCATTTGAAAGAGAAAATTCAAACAAAGCCAGCAAAATTGGTCTCACATTTTTCTGAGCATTTTTCAGAGAGATATTGCATCCCAAAGTTTGGTTTAAATTCTGCCAAATTTTAAACAGAAAAATAAACAGAAAAACGTTTCAGGGAAATGTTTAAAAACCTGACCAGTGGGACCCACTGGTGACAGAGGGGCCGACCCGTTTTCTTTTTAAAACGCGAGAAAAAGAGGAGCTGGGTCGCCGGCTCCGACGAACTCACCGGCGACGGATTGCGGCGGCTGGGGCGAGGGAGAGGGGTGGGAGAGGAGGCAGGGAGGTCCAGGGAGGCGTGGCGCAGCCCGTCTGCGCACTCGAGTTTGACGGCGAGCTCGTGCGGCACCAGAGCTTCTTCTCCGGCGGCGGTGGCGTCCTGTCGAGGACGGACTCGACGATTCCGGCCACCGTTCACCCTGGCGAGCACGGCATCGGCATCGTGATGTTCTGGGGAGGCTCTGGGTAGGTTTAAACGGGCAGGGGTGGTCTAGCGAGGATGGATTTGGCCGGAGCCCGTGCGGCTAGGTCAAACTCGCCGGCGGCGATTGGGGTGGCTTGGGGAGCAATGGAGGGGGTGGAGGGCTTCTGGATGAGGAGAGGGAGTGGTGCTTGGTGTTCAGCGGTGCCCGGGGTGGCTTCTTATAGCCCTTCCGCGCGGTGGCCGCAGTAATGGCGCGGCGAGGTGTCGATCATGGCGTGGAGGCTGCGATGGGCGGTGCGTTGCGAGACCAGTATCACAGGAACGCACGCGGCACAGGGGAGAGTGGTGGATAGGCACGGCGGCGGTGGTGTGGCTGACAGAGGGGTCCCGGCGAGCACAGGGTTGGACGGCACGTCGGGACTCGTCGGTGGCGAGGGGTGGACGGGCTTCTCCGGCGATGCCAGTATATATGTATCCATCCCTCCTCGTACGCATACATACCACTGAGTTGGGAAACTGTAAAACCATCAACTACGCAGTTGACACTTTTGCGCATACTACTATGCATTTTTTTCATAGACATGTCCAAATTGCAGATTAACTAGATAAAACAACAAGCTCAAGATCGGTTGTGGCACCGGTGCTTCTGGATATTGGAGAGTTAGCTTTAAATTTCTATTTTTTTGATGTTCAACATGTGCCAATAATGCAGTCCATGTTTGTGCTGCAAAGCATGCAAGCTCATTGATGGTGTCAGATTGTTGGTTAGAATCGTACCCTAGCTTCTTGGCCTCGACTCTGATTTCAGAAAGAGCCTTGTCAGATTGTTGTTACAAATATAACAAAATCCACCAAACACTTAAATGTTGGTAAAATTATTTTAAAATTTCTGAGTTCTTTAGTGTCCATTATTATAGTTATTAAGTTTTTAAGATTTTTTGAAAAGTTTAAAGTTTGATGAAATTTTGGCCAAAAGTCTAATAAAAGATGACCAAACTGTTAAAAAAAGTGACCAAAATATGACTTGATGAATCGAAAGGTATATGGCACGCAAAAATGATTTTGGACCCCCAATCATCTGAATTAGTATTAGTCGAGTTAATATGAGATTTTGATCTATGTGCATTAGATTGCATGATTAGTTGGTGGTTTGTACAAAAAAAAATATTGTATGTAGAACGGGCTCAACAATAGTCAGTAGTTTGTGAAATTTATCTCTCTGAGTTTTATAGAGGACCCTCTTCGATTTGAATTAGTTTTGTATACTTATATAGTTTTCTCAGTTTTCTTTGTGCAAATATTTCATATGGGATGAGCGATATCACTGAATTTTTTTACTTCTCATTATTGCATGCATACAGGGGGTGTAGCTCCCCTAAAGGCAAGGTAGGGAGGCCACCCTACCTTGATTTTTGATGAAAACATTGTTATGCACATTTTTTTTGAACAATTTGAGTGGTTTTATGCTAAAAAAGTTGTCGGTATGAGAAAATTATGTGTTTTACTAAACACTGCACAAAATAAATTCCGACCCAAAATAAGGACTGGATCACTAGACGAAAACAAACTCTTTCTCTTTGCAATAGCTAATTCTCAATCTAATAAAACTCGACTCTATACATGTCCTAAGTATGGTTAAGAAAAGTTTGAGCGTATTTTGGTTAGCTTAGGAGGGAGTGGCTGAAACCAACTTTAGCTGTGCAATAGATTACGTTTATGGTTCTTTTGGTTTTTTTTTTTTGGCTAAAAATCTAATTGTATTAGCGCAGTCAATATCTTAGTTTGATGATGTAAAGACATGGTAGCTGAACTGGAGAAATGATGGTTCATAGCTCCTCTTGAGAGGTATTAATTTGCGTAGAAAATGACATCACAATCCTAAGTATGGATGGTACTCCCTCTGATCCGGAATAAATGTCGCCGGTTGTGCTAATGAGTTGTACTTGCTTAGGCCTTTTTCACAACACATAAAGTGGATCAGAGGCAGTAATAAAATACGAGAAATCACCAAAGGGGAAGACAACAGGTCACTGTTTAGATTTATATTTACAGTGTGGAAATCATCTATATTTCTATAAACTCTACTATCACCGAATTTTTACTATTGCTTAAATGAGCTATTTTCAGAGTTGTTTATAAGTCCCTTGCCTTGATTCCAGAGACTCATTTTCTAAATTCAATGTGAATAATTTTGGTCGTCTTAGAGATATTTATCAGGAAGATTTTCTAGTTATGAGCATAACGATATATAAGATAACTTTAAGCTATTCATTATTCATAAGCGGAAATTTGAAGATTTTAGAAATTGTTTTGATATTTGAAAGACATTTCATGTTTCTTGGAATTTATCGCCTCACCAAGCTGGCCTTAGTTTTACCGATAGTTACGGAAACAATTAATTGAAAGGGAATTATGGGCGACAAAGATCGTCAAGACCATTTTGCTCAAAAAGATGTTTGTGATGGCTTATTGATGACTTATGATGTCGTAAATTGAGAGAGGGATATTCAAAAGTCTTATCATGAAGATAATGGAAGATTTTCAAAAAAAAAGAACCTTTGAGATTTTTCATTATTGTGTTTTAGGTTTTAATCATATTCAAATATGTTTATATTTATATTGGATTAAGTGATGTCGAACTATATATAGTGTTAATGTCTCGGCACTATCTCATTATTTGCGTTATTTTCTTGAGTTTACCCTACCTCTAAAAAATTCCGTCCTTGCACACTTTCTTAAATTTTGACCTCTTAGACAATATTGACCACAAAAAGCGGTAAACAATAATGGCATTGGTTTAGTTATACTCTATAAATCTCTATAAATATGTTAGTTAATCCTATACTAGAAACCGCTTTTGAGATATTTGTTAGATCGTACTCTTTATGGACCATATAAATGTACAAATTATACTCCCTCCATTCCTTCTTATAAGGTGTATTAACTTTTGAAAAGTCAAATTTGACTATCTTTCACTAAGTTTCTAAAAAATATTATTAACATTTACTATACCAAATATCAACTGTATCATTTTTCTTGGTATTTTGATGTTGATATTTTTTTCCTAACATCTTTGTCAAAGATAGTAAAGTTTTACTTTTGAGAGGACCAATACACCTTATTAAAAGGAACAAAGTGAGCATATATTAGGTTTTGTAGCAAAAAATAGTTATAGAAGAATTTTTTGTTGCAAATACAGTTTAATGTTTCAAGGATATTTAGTACAAGTAAAAAATACAACTGATATTCAGTGAGATTGCTAGTTATGTGGTTAAGCTATCTGAATAATTTGTAATATTCTAAGATGGTAAAAATGAGATCTGAATATGTATAAAAGTTTAGTAAAAATTGTATCTATCTTGATTTTCCATAGTTTCAACTTTCAAAGTACCGTCTGTTGGTTTGTAAATTTGGAATACTAGAATGTTTGACAGGAGTTCCGAAACGAAAATTTGCAATCATCCAATAGTTAACATAATAAAGGATTTATATTAAATCCCAACCCAAAAGTTGATAAAACGTAGTGTACAAGTTTTCTATATTATGAAAAATTTGAGCTTCTGGATTCAGACCACATGTGGAGAAGTTAAAATGAATGCCCTATAAACCATTATTCTATATAAATGAGAAACTATACTTTTAGTCAATCATTCTTATCCACATGTAGCTCTAACTTTAATATTGGACATTATATATGTAAGTTACAAATTTGCTCGCAGACCTTCGTAGCATAGAAACTCATAAGATCAGGACCATCGCACATGTGACGACCTAGACATGAAAGATATGAGATGACATCTGCTTAAGAGGATCCCAGAAATGTGAATCTACAGAAATCAAGGGGGAAATATTTCGTAGAAATTGAATTTCCATTTAAAAATATGAAAGTAAGTAACCAAAAAAATTACAAAACAAGGAATTTTTACAAGTAATAAACACAGGAAACAATTATAAGCACCCCAATTTTAGGGAAATGCGAGACCTCATAAATAATTTATACATGAATGAGAACATCAAAAAGGTAAGGGTGATTTTCTATAAAAAAAAGTTACTACCTCCGTTTCAATGAATAAGGCGCACGCGCTTTCCAAGACGAAGTTTGACCAAAAAATTTGAGCATAAATATCTTGATTATATTCTACATAATTAGTATCGTTGGATTCATATTGAAAAACACTTTCTAATGATGCTAATTTTCTACCAATAATCTTTATATATTTGGAGTAATTCTTGGTCAAACAAAAAACACGTAAAACGAGGGCGCCTTACTTATTGGAATGGAGGGAGTACTTTTCTAGACCAGAGTACTTATTATTTTTCCTATTTTTATTTTAGTTATTGATGTTGTGTAGCTTTTCCAATTTTCATGACCCTTATTGTTTTCATTTTTCCATTTTTGATTTCCTTATAATGTTTTTGCACTAACTTGGTCGCGCATAAGCCCTTACTGAACTACGAGGAGGCTCAGCAAAGATTTCTATACCAATCTTACTGAGGTTAGAAGAAATTTTGTCCAATTTGTAAAGCTTAGAGTCCACCTCTGGTTATAGGATACAAAAACTGATTTTAACACAGCCAATAGTATAGAAAATAATAATATAACATGTTCATCTATTTTAGCAACCAAGTGTATAAAACTGCATATAACATACACTAGATAACTAGTAATACGACATGAAAAGAATGGCTCCGGGTTAGAGTATCTCCTTTTATAGGTTTTAGGTCCTCAAGAGAAGAAATCCTAGAACGCCCCTTGGTACAAGACTTATCCCGTGTGGCCGCTATGGAAAACCCTTTGGTCGACCCTTTCCATTGCCTATGGGACCAGCAATGGACATGTGCTAATGCAATTTAAGGTAAACTCTTGAAATATGATATTCCGTACGTTTAAAAGTTTATGTCAATTAATTTGTAATGGAGGCAGTACTAAACAAAGGAACACTATATGCTCATAAAGACATGATGTATGAAAGCAAAATAAAAAAGGCAATGAAGAAAATGTAGGCCTGGCAAAAAATCTATGACAGATAAACCACTAATCGTTTCATGACCCGAGTACATTACAAAGGCCAAGGGCAAAGAGGCTATTTGCCTTATGTTCCCTTTGCAAAACAACAAGACTCGACCTCATTTGTCTAATTATCAACCCGTAGACCTCTTCGAGGAAGAAGGTCCATAGTTTGGGAGGCGGTGATGTTCTATTTGACGCATGGTACAATGTTGTCAAATTTTCCAAACACGACATGCATAGAAAAGACAGCCTAGGCCGGGTAAATAACTGAATTACGGAAACACTAGACAAATCCTAGTCCACCTGAATGATAAACACAAATATACTTTACCTTCCACCAAATACGTAACGTTAGACCGATATCATGTTCCGAGTGAACACTCCAATGAGCCAGTGAGAAGTCATTCGTCAAATCTAGCTTAGACTACATGCATGATTATTTTCTTGGCCTACTGGTCTGTTATAGAAATCACCATTGAAGTTGCAGAGTCTACCTCTTGTTTTTTTTTTTGGGAATATGGCAAACAAGCTTTTTTGGAATAGAGTCTAGTGCTCCTTTTGTTCCTTTTCAGGTATGGTTCTTATAAAACATTTGAATGTTTCGTGATTGCATCTGCTGAACTAAGAAGGCTACAAATGTTTTGTGATAAATTAACAAGCTAGGAAATGGAGACAGCTCAACCGAAATTGAAAGTAGACTATATTAGTATGTTCCTCTTGTGGCGCAGCAACTAATTAAGAAGACTAATGCGCCACTCGATGAAGAGACAGCATCCCTGTGCGTAGTGCTTTGCATCCTGCCAAAACATGCGATTCAGTTTCACATGTCCTAGTAGCTGGTTAATTAACTTGCACCTGTGGCCGAAAGGAGTAGCTTGGAAGCAAACTAATTAAGCGCCTTGGATATGGGGATTTCTCTTCAGGCATATGCAGAAACCACGGTGCACTCCATTGACCGTGAATAATCCTCCTATCTACTGGCATTGGCATAGCATATACCGTGTTGATTGCTTCTGAATTAAGCTGTCCTCCGAATGGTGACCCAGACGAGTTTGATTAACTTTCATTATTATTAATGTGACTCACATCATGCTGTCGGAAACAGTACTGAGCTAGCTGGCTGTACGTGAGAGGGATTAGGGAGAGAGAGAGCGAGAGCGCAAGGAATTGAAGACCACGTCTGAGTCTGAATCTTCTGGCTGAAACGTGCCGGGGGAAGAAGATGCCAAGTATGTATCCATCTATCCTCGTACGGGTATATACATACGACGAGACGGTACCTACCATACGATTCGAAACGATACCTGTCAGCTCGGATGGAGCCAACTCAAATCATCTGATACCAATGTTTACGAGTGAAAGCTCTGCGCTCTCGCACCAATGGCGGTGATGCCCGCGGATATCGTATCCTTTTGAGACGGTTTTGTGGATACCTTAAGCGTGCCGAGACTCCGGATGAAAACTCTTAACCATCTTGCATGGTCTCGACAACGGCGGCGCACTAGGTCATTACTCGCTTGCATTGGGGCGTCGTTGTGGAGTTTCAGTTTCCCTCGGGCACGCTCCGGTGTCTTCGGTGACATGTGGGACCCACGTCAGTCATTGACAGGTGGGACCTACGCTGGATGATGAACACGTCGTTAACAACGGACTGTCTCGGCTTGCCAAGTCAGCCTGATAACGGGACCCACCCGTCAGTTTCATGCTTAACTGAGCGTCTTGGACAGTTAGCGAAGAAGTGGTGACTATCTGAAAGTAATTAACGCTAGACTAGTGGTTTTTTGAAAGCCTAACGTATCTCGGTGGTTTTTTTAAAACCCTAGCCACAATTGTGATTGGTTTTTGTAATTTTCTTTGTGCGCATACATTACGTGAAAAGTTGGTGGGTTGTGCAAAAAAATATATATAAACTGAATAGTACGTATGTAGAACTTCTTCAGCAATAGTCGGTGGTTTGTGCAGCTTACTCGAGCGAGTTTCAACTTCGAACTGAATTAGTTTAATACGGTTTTGTAGGATTTTTCTGCAAAAACAATTCATATATAGGGGATGAACGATATCATTGGAAAATCTTATTACTAATGATCGCAATCATACATTCCCACTGCTCATGTTTTCCAGCAAATGCTTACACTCCGTAAACTTTTGTTTCTATTCTGCATTTTTTTTTTGCTGGTAGCAACGCATATCCTGCATATATCTTGTGTTTCTGCAAATTCACGTGGATCAGCACCCTAAAAAGACAGTTTTTTTATATTATAGGGAGAATCAATGGATATTGGACAAGCACTCACATATTTGGACCGAGAAACAAGTGCCAACCTCCTAGCCGTACCATATTTGGTAGGGCGCCTGACGATTTATTTATTTTTGGTAGGTAGAAAAACTATACACGGATGACTCTAAGGCCGGTAGCTTTCTTTTTTTTTTGAAGGGAAATACGTATATTAGGTCGTAGACAAATGTAGTACAACAGACGTACATACCCATGAGATAAGGTCCAGAAGGAACCGTAGAGCCATACAAATTGCAAGGAAACCCCTGAAGAAAAACAAAAATACAACCAGGTCCTTAGGGTTCACTGCAACAACCGGCCAACACCGCCGTCCGCCACCGACGCCGACGCTCGACGCAGAAGAAGGACGGCGACCAGCACATCCAAGATCGAGGGAGCCCCATCGCCCTAGGGCTTTATGAACCACCAGAAGGAGCGGAAGAGCCCACATATCGCTGTGGCGTGCGGGTCGGGGAACATCCCCAGGCTCGATCTCGATCTCCAGATCCAGCAGCTCCGGCCGCCGTCGGCGAGGAGCAGCGCAAGATCCGCCACCGTCGGACCACACTCCAAGTAAGGCCCGCCGAATCCTCCAGCCCGCCGCCAGCCCCAGAAGACCAGCAGCATCAGCTCCAGCACACCCATCTCCTTCATCCCGACGGCGCCGGAGAAGACACCGCCGCGGCGCGGTGAAGAAGAAGCACCAAAAGTCCACTGTGGGGCCGTCACCACGCCACCGACCACACCAAGACAACGTAGCTCTGCCACTCCTTGCCATCACACCACGGTGACGACGAGAGGAAGAAGCAGAGCACACCGGTCGTGACGGCGGCGTCAGTCGACCACCACCACCACGAAGACCTAATAGCATAGTAATAACTACTATCTATACACAGATCCGGCCGGCTATTCCACCCCCCCCCTCACCGCCGGCACCGGGGCCGACGAGAGAGAGGAGGGCGGCGAAATCGCCGGCGGAAAACGCCTTCGCCCTCCGGTCGCCTCTCTCTTCTACTGTAGAAAGGATAGGGGAGGGGAAAGAGGCTATCGTGTGTAGGCCGGTAGCTTGAAGCGCAACGGAACTTGAGTTATTTCGCTGTTGAGTCTACATGATATGGAGAGCTAGAAAATAAATAAACCACGGACTGTGCTACCCTCCTGGATGCTCCTAATCAGGGGCCATGGCCCCATTTCTAAATGGGCACCTCATTTCACCATTAAGCTAGTATCTAATACTTGCTGCCCATACAGCAACCGAATATCCTACTTTGTTTCTGCAAAAAAATAAAAAACCCTATTTTCTAGCATATTTCTAAATGGGCACCTCATTTCACCATTAAGCTAGTATCTAATACTTGCTGCCCATACAGCAACCGAATATCCTACTTTGTTTCTGCAAAAAAATAAAAAAAAACCCTATTTTCTAGCATAATTTGTGCAATGGACACCTTTATGACTTTGCTGAAGCTCCGCCATGCAAGTGTGATTTCTAAAGGATTTGCAGGCTAAAGTTCTCTAACTTGACTCAGCTCTATTAATTTACAAACCGAGAGAGTACCTAAGAAGCAAAACTTATCACTGTGATAGAGTGGTGAAGAATCTGCACGGCATGCACAACAAAAGGTTTAGTCTCTTGAGGACTAATATTCAAACGTTCATTTATATCTTTTTTTGAGCTATAAAGTGATCGTATCCACCGTCCGAATAGATAGAAAGAGTTGACCCAGTTTATAAGGAAAACCGGGTCCAAAAACCATACAATCTGTACAAAAGAATGACACAAACGAAGCGACCCACCGCCCACACGACCCAAGTCGACAAACGGCACAACACACACCACCTGCTCCGGGGCCGCCGCCCCAGCGTAACAACCAGATCGACCTTCGCATTGCCCGAAAGTGATCCAGTCATGGTCGACGAACCCTCTGCCCACGCAGTCTTCATCCAGGTTGCCACCAAAACCACCTGTTCCGGGGCCGCCGCCCGGTGTAGCAACCAGATCGACCTTCGCATTGCCCGAAGACGATCCAGTCGGGTCGACGAACCCTCTGCCCAAGCAGTCTTCATCCAGGTCGCCACCCAAACCCACACTAAACAACGGTTCGGCCTCTTAGAACCGTCGTAGCATGGGAGATCGAGGCCGCCGCCTCGACGCACCACCACCTTCCGGATCCGCCGCCCCGACATCCACCGCCCACGACCACATGCCATTTTGCACATCCGTCGCGAAACCGTTGCACCGCGCTGGCCAAGGGCTCCAAAGCGACGCCTCCAACAAGGTAGTGACGAGACCGCCACCGCCGCCCGCTCACGAAGGAGCAAAGGTTTTCACCCGGAGAACTTGGAACCACCACGCCTTAGACGAGGTCGAAAAGCTCCACGACGACGCAATCAAGAAAGGGAACGACGCCCGAGGGCGCCGCCGTCGTCGGCACTGACCGAAGTCCATGCGAGCTTTCGCCCGGAGTTCAACCAGACCGCAAAGCTTCGGGAGCAACAGGATGGCATCCCGGCCATGTCGTCAACCACCGAGCTCCACCGCATGCCGCAGCAGCCGCGACACCACCTTCCACAGCCGCTGCCATGGCCATGCCCGCTTCAGCTGCTCCGCCGGAGTAGCCACTGTTCGGGGCCGCCTCCCCGGCTTGCCCCCGTGGCTGGCCCTCGCCAGGCCATCCACCTCCATCCGCTTCTGCAGCACACCCGCAGCTGCGCACCAAAGGCGGCTGCCCTGGTGAACGCACTGCAACGCCACGGACGAGCACCAACATCCCGCGGGACGAACCCCGGCCAGATGCGACCCGCCCCTCGCGGGCCACGCAAGCAGCGGCGCCCCAACCGCCCGAGCCCGCCGGCTCGGCTTCCCCGGCCCCGACCGCCGCCGCCCCCGCGCCGGTCTTCCACCTCTCGAGACGCGAGGACCATCCCCCGACCACCCTTTTGGCAGCGGGGGGCGCCGCCACCGCCGCGGATGAAGCCGGCGACGGCAGCGGCAGGAGGACGCCAGACGGAAGAGGGTGTGGCGGCGCGGGTTTTCTCCCCTAGCGCCGTCGGGGGGAGCGACACGAGGGGTGGGCTGTGGTCGTTTCAGTTATGGAGTACTTCAAACGTTCATTTATATCTGATCCAAGTCCTTGTTAGACATTTGGTTTCGTTGTGCTGTGACAGGACAAGATGCCCAATGATTCTTATAGTGCAGGGTACGTGGGGTTAAGTCTGTGTTGTACCTTTCTCTCCGTTTTTTAATATAATATGTTTTAACATTTATTCACATTCATATGCATACAATGTATGTAGACATGTTTTAATGTTTGTGTTCACTCACTTTAGTATGCATCTAGACAACATGTGCAAGACCTAAAACATCTTATATTTATAAACGGAGGGAGTAAGTGACAAATACCTGGTCCTATATAAATTGCCATTTCACAACGCTGCCACATTGCTCTCATCTGGAATTTGCCAGTATCCTGCAGTGAGAATGAGCCTATAAACCCACGTAGTACTTGAGACCATGCTTCTTAAATTTGTCGTTTGAGCTTTTCTGAAAGAGAAGAGAGAAAACGAGTTGTTTGAGAAGATTGAGCTGCACGCCTATCTTAAAATAACCATACTGCGCCCATATATGGCACTACTCCATAAAGCAAAAGGAAAAGAAAAGATCGACGGTCACATGGCTATATATAGTTTGGCCTATTGGTGATATATTAATTGTATGAGAAGTCTTCTTTCCTAAGTTCATTCTAGAGTCTCCACAAGTGTTTGCTATTTTTTTATTTAGAAAGTACATGTAATTGTTGATGAGCTCTTCTATGAATTGTGATTTGTGACGAAGAATGTATTAAAGAATGCCACAGGTGTAATCCTCCTAATTAATTAGTGTACATGACAAGCAGAGATCTTCCGAATTGGCAACACACCAGGCACACTGAACCTAGGTTGCGGTTGCTGTTTTGTTATGAAACGTTGCATACCATCTGTCTCGGCAACGCGCGACACGGGTCGGTTTCAGTGGACCGCGCTGCTACGCACGATGCACTGCTGTGGTGTCACAGTCGGGCTTCATGCTGCATGTTCTCCTGCATTCTGCACTTGCGCATCCGATGTTTCCATGGTGGAGAATTAGTGCTACAGTGGAATCTATACAGTTTCCGGCTGGTGCGTCAGCCTGGCTTTATGCGCACATTGGAAATATTTTTTCTTGACATATTCACTTTCTTTGGATAAACTTGTGATGGGGCCAGATTAACCTGTTCCACCTGCTATTTCATCTGCGTATTTTCCATTTTCAGTTATTAGTTTTATTAGTATTTCTATTATGTGAAATCCCATAGTTACTAGAAAACAAAAAAACAAATAATGCCTCTCGTTTTAACTGTCAATCAAATTTCACCTTTTTTTTGCAAAACAGATTTGTTGCGTATCTTTCTAGTTGAATTATTTCTCATGTCTAACTCGTGCCTTTCTTTGAGAGTTGTGTAAGAGTGCAACACACTTAAGTTGGAGATAAAGATGTAGAGATAGAATTGGTGTAAATTAAGCCTATCATAACTTGTTTCGTATTCCAAGACTTTCTCCCCTACTCTACATACCTCTTCAACAGTCAGATCAAGCACATCTCACAGCTCCCCGGATGCAAGCATCTTTTCTACCAAATAAGATGCAGAGCCTTGGTGAGCTACATAAGAGCCGCATGGTTTCAGTCGCGCGCCGACATGAATAGGAGGCCTTTTTTTCTTAAAAGAGGATGTTAATAGGCCTCTCCATAGGTTGATGCACAAAACTATAAATTATTAATTACTCAAAATGTTAATCAAAAGCAGATCTTGCCGAATAAATCGGCCAATAAAAAGAAAAAACACGATGCGCTCCATAATAGACCGCCTCCCGACAGTATCTGCAAACTCTATGAACGAGCGACCAACCAGCGAAAAGTGCACAACTCGTAGACAAAACCTTCAAGAAGGGTTTAGCGCACGTGTACTGATGACGACGAGTCCAACAATAGGTTGATATCATGATTTTCATCCATAAGGCCAATTTTCGAGACATCACCTTTAGCAAGGCCATGACACACGTGCGTCGACATTGATCAAAATTTTCTTGTGTTTTCAGTACAGGGTGCACATACTATCTTCTAAAATGTCATTGCTGGTTACCTCTCTACCGGCCGACGACTTCTCGATAGCCGGATCCCTGCACTAAGCGAGCCCTGCACGCTCACACAATGTTGGAAGAAGAAGCCAGAAGCACATTTACTCCCTTGCCGCTCCACTTAAAATCGCTCTCACACCACGTTCGACCCACCTCGAATGGTTGTGGGCTCACTAGATAATCACCACAACCGTGCCGTGTTGCACCGTCGTGGCCGCAGAAGAGAGGAGAGGGAGAGGTGGCGGCTGCTGGATTTCGAGAGAGGAGGGAAGGTTTTGTACATTGTGGTATAGTCATGCTAAAGGTTTTGACTTTGAATAAATCTTATGTGTGGTTCTTTTAACATACATGTACTCGTAAGGGTAACTCCAACGGGGCGACCCATTGAGTCCGCGGGCATCCGTTTCTGTCCGCGCGGCCAAAAACTAAGGTCCAACACGACGACGTAAATGGACCGATGTCCCGTTTTTCTATCCGCGGTGACCCATTCTCGGCCCAAATTTGGGTCAGGTTTGCGTCGAATCCGAACACGCGCGGACAGCTCCTGCGTCCTCCCCGTGTCCGGCCCTCGCCCGCGTGTCATCGACTACAGCGACTACCTACTTCATTTATTGTGGGCGGTGGAGCTCTTTAAATGAGCGCCGGCTGGGCAAAGTCTAGAGCACAAACCCTAGCTTCGGCCTCCCTCTTCTAGCCAAGGTGATGTAGCCCAACCTAGGACCATCACCATGTCAAGCACTCCAACATACCACAAGTCACCATGGACTTCAAAGGTGAACTCATTCCTCTTAGATAACTCAATTCCCACCCTTTTGGATGGTATGCTATGTCATCTTCTATCTCTTGTTGTTACTAGGAGTGTCACGACGACTACGGATACACGAGATGATGACCAAGGTGCAAGAGGAATGGAGGACGACAAGACGGTGGCTTGGAAGAGGAGAAGAAAGAGACGTTGAAGTACCACCGGTACTACCGGGCCCATCAGCCCGGTACTACCGCCGAAGCTCGGGAGCTACTGGACTCACCGCCGCTCTAAGCGGTAGTACCGGAAATCGACCCGGTACTACCGGACATTCGCACGTCCGGTACTACCGGCCAGATCAGTCCGGTACTACCGGCCCTGCGCGTGCCTGTGTGCAGATCTGGGTGTTGACCCATGTATTTCGTCCCCTTTGGGTCTACACTATAAATAGGACTTCCCTTGCTCATATCTAGGATAGACTATGTTTTGAGATTAGAGTAGAGCTAGACTCCTTCTTCTCAAAGGTCTCCTTCCTCCCCTTGTGGGGATGATTCCTCCTCTTGTGGAGAAGATCCCTTCGTGGATTCAAGACCTCTACTTGTAGTTTGACTACTCGCCAATCTTTCATCCTCGGGTGACTTTATTGGATCGGCTTGGTTGGCCGTTGGAGAAACAACCGTCCAAGATCCCTTCTTGTATCTACTTGCCGATCTCCCACCTTCGTGTGGATTCTATTGTGCCGGTTGGACCGACCGGTAAGGGAAACGGTTCTTGTATCTTGTGTGTGTTCTTGTGTCCGGGGCGTTCTTCTTGGTGTTCTTCGTGTTCCTCGTGATCTTGCGTGCGTTCGTCCACATCCCCCGTCAATCCGTGAAGATCGGGCCACCCTAGTAGTACCGTACTACACCACAAGGCGGCCACCACCTCCCCTCGTAGTTCGAAGCGCCGAAATGGATCCGCCGCCACCACCGTAGCATCTCGTCGACCAGGTCGAGCGAGCGCGTCGGAGCGCAGCCGAGCACCATCACGGCGACTTCCGTCGCTGCATGGTGACGAGTCCAGCGTGGGCCGGCGTCATTCCGCAACCGCCTCGACCACAACTGCTGCCGGATCAGGCGAGGAGGACGCTGGAGGAAGCCTACAGGGACGTGTTCGACGTCGAGGAGGAAGTGTATGCCACCGGGTCGCGGGGTCACAACGCCTACACCCACCGGTGGACCGAAGGAAGCCAACGGCTACGAGGACGGCTCTGTCATGGAAGCGGTGCGGGCGACCCACATGGAACTGAACGCCCAGAGGGCAGCTAGATTCATGGCCTCTGCCCGCGCAGCTGCGACCGCGGCAGAGGAGGCCGAGACGGAGCAAGCCGCCTACGCCGCCAGGTCCACGGCACGCGCTCTCCGCCACAAAAGTCAGCGTGATGCCGAGGCGGCCGGAGCAGGTAGCTCCCATTGATGCCATACCCCCGCCGGGAGCACCGCCTATGTGCGGCCAATTTTGTTAGAATGCCGGCGCCACAACGTATTTCATAGCAGCCAGGTCCACGGCACGTGCTCTCCACCGCAAACATCTGCGCAATGCCGACGCGGCCGGAGCAGGCAGCTCCCATTGATGTCATACCCCTGCCGGCGGCGCCGCCTATGTGCGGCCAATTTTGTTAGAAGGCCGGCTCCACTACGTATTTCGTAGCAACGAATGAAGACAGGAGGAAGAGCCAGCTAGTCCGTTGCAAGTCCGCGGCCGAGCAGACTTGTCACTGGACGTTCCTCAAGACCGCATGACTTCCTTGATCTTCCCCCTTGCTGGCTCCGGTGGTCGGTTGTTAATTTCTAAGCATATTATTTTTAGTTTAATTGTCTTTGCTTAAATTTAGCACTAGGTTTTAATGCCGGGGAGGTAGATCGTCGGCATTCACATCAGGCCGACGGTCCGGCTACCCCAAAACCGCGTGCGGCCCTCTATAAATTTGCCTCACTGCGGTTCGCTACTCATCAGTACGTGCAGCGATGGCGAACCGAGAGGAGGAGGCCCTGGCCATGCAGGAGGAGGCGCTAGCCATGCCGAAGGAGGACCTGGCGGTGCGGGAGGAACCAGCCCCGCGGAGGCAGCTCCGGCCGAGGCGCCGGCGAGCGCACCGAGATCTTCATCGCCCCCACCGACGGTCGATGAGCCGGCTACTCCACCGCCACCACGGGAGCACGACGACGATGAGGAGCCCTAGAGTTTTTAGTTCTTTTTTCTTTTGTCCATTTTAAATGTGATCCTCGAATTCCTATTTTAATGAAATGTTAGAAAAAAATGGTGTTCGGCGGCAGTGGCGAAGCCAGCCTTATGAATCTGTGGGGTCATTGCTAATTTTTTGTATTTTTTTCGTCACAATGTACAGTAATTGTACAGTGTTTTAGGCTTTTTTGCTCAAAAGCTGTGGGGTCGGCCGACCCCACAGCTAACACGCAGCTCCGCCGCTGT
Organism: Poa pratensis; assembly: GCA_947311845.1. Lineage (NCBI taxonomy): Eukaryota > Viridiplantae > Streptophyta > Magnoliopsida > Poales > Poaceae > Poa > Poa pratensis. The sequence continues at coordinate 31,777,838 of CAMZMU010000097.1, read as the reverse complement.
TGGGCGGACACAATGGGTCGCGGTGTTGGGTTCAGTGGCCTGGGCGGAAATGGGCCACACGTCTATCCGCTTGACGACCCAAACGGACAAAACACGGACAACATTCGTATCCGTTTGAATCGCGCCATTGGAGATGCTCTAAAACACCGAGAAGAGCCCGTGACTTGGAACTTGCTTTGGTCGACGTACATGGTCGGATGACCGACTAGGCATGCATGCTGAAAGACAAGGCCCTGGCAACGGCTAAGAACTGAACAAGTGAAGAGAGAGCTCGAGTAGAGATGGAAGAAAAGGAGAAAGCGAGACCTGTGTGCATGCTTCCACAGTAGTAGCAATGCACATACAGATGTAATAACAGATCTCGTCCTCCCTTGGATCCAACACCCGCAGAAGAAAGAGAAAGAGGAAAAGGAAGGCCCAGATCATACAGGAACGCCTTTACCTGCTTGGCAAAGGCAAAAAGGAAACCGAATCCGATGGATGGCGAGGTGACTTGCGCTTGGAAGTTACGGGAGCGTGCAAGCGGGGCTTTTAGTTAGGGTGGGCCCGGGCCGGGCCGGGCCGGTAGGAACACGAACGTGCGAACAATCATCCACCGTCGCATGTCGAGCACGTTGAGTGGCCATGTGCAGCACAGCATATATAGGTCCATCCATAACATAGCCGTGTCCGATCGATCTCCAGCTCCAGCTCGGTCCGCCCTTTAAACAAAGGAACGTGGCGTCCCGCTTTGCTACAGCTGTCAACTAGCGGTGTGTTCCCTTCCCTTAGCTTGTGTTTTACTCACTGTCAACGTACCCTCCACGTGCGCCCGTTGATTCCTTCCTTGCTCCTCCCAGCTCGATCGGACTCGTTTGTCGCTTTCCTTGTCGGAATCCTACGTCGCTAGCAGAACCCTCTCCACGAAGCCTTACTCCGGCTACTGCTATACTCCCTCCGTTCCAATTTAATTGACTTACTATTCATCAAATGTGGATGTATCTATATAGTTACATGTATAGATACATCCACATGTGGTGTATAGCAAGTCAATTAAATTGGAACGGAGGGAGTATATGTTTTCAATTCGGTGGACTTGTCACCAAACTATCCTTGTGACAATCATCCCCCATTCATCTAAAACCACCCGTCGTGGGGACAATCCACCAACTTAACAACACAGGACCAACAGAGAGTACATACGATGTTGTCGGGTCAAACCGAAAGATCAAACTTTAGATTATCATCGCTGAAATAGAGCTTCAATTTAATACCATGAACGCATTAGAATTAATATGGTTTGTAAAACCTAATTCTTAATTCTACTCTTCATATATGACAAACATTCCTTTAGTAGCTATGATAATCAGTACAAAGAAACATACAATACATTATCCTTTTATTGTACTTATCATTATCCTTTTTATTCTAATTACATGGTCAACCTAGCCACTTAAAACTTTTGTATAAGAAAGCAACCCTAGGTGTCTTCATTTTATATCCTGATACATCTGATTCCAATGATGAACATGTACAATTCTGAACCATGCTACATATTTTATACATGTAACTTAAAGGCTACCATGTGTATGGCGGGTAGACAAACAAACAATGCTAATTTTTCTTTTCTAGTTTGAACAAATTGGAACCCCAGCATTCCGGCACAGTATAGTATAACAATACAACTCACGCTCAGTCTAACTAGAAATATTAGGAAATCAATTAAACATGACGGGCTTCAAGTGTAACATGCAAAACAATACTACGTATGTATAAACTGCATTGAAACCTTTGAAATTACTCCCTCTCTGTATCAAAATATAAGACTTTGTACCTACTTTCTACTCACATGTATCTACACATGTTTTAGTGCTAGATTCATATGAGCCTTGCACTAAAACATGTCTAGATACATGTGTGTACAAAGTATGTATAAAGTCTTATATTTTGATACGGAGGGAGTACTTATGTTATGATATATGCCTGCACCGGCTATTTGATTAAGAAATACACTAGCCTTTGGTCCGCATCACATACCTGCAAGTAATGCTCATTACCGAAGTTTCCTTATAAAGACAGAGGCACAGCCAATAAGGAAAAAAAGTGAAAGTGCTGTCATAAGAAAAGGTGGAAGAAAGCAGAGAGGTGAGCTTGCCCATACTGTTACAACAAACTTTAATTAAGCAGGCAATTCACAACGAAATCTCACCAACAAATTGATTTTTCTGTGTTAATATGAAAGCAGGCCTTTCCATCAAAAGAAACTACTGCAAAAGAATGACCAATAAACAAGGACATGACGGCGAAGAATTTCATATATAAATTGTCGCTGAAGCCACATGAGAGATGGACTAACTACCAGCAATATATATGTTGACACGAAAGAAAGCACTTTTAACAAACAAAATAATAGTAATGTGACAGTGCCGGGCACAATTAAACTATGCATCGAGTCACTCTTTAGTGAGAGGTAAAGAGTTAGCATCAGTCACATGTAAACTATTGACCGAATCCGTTTAACCCCCCACGACTACGCATCCATGCTAGAATTGACAGCCCAGCTAATTCCGACGAGTTATTGTTCCCCGTGACGTCGTGCGCACCCATGTTAATTTGACCACTTAGGGTGTGTTTGGTTCATTGGCTATGAAAAAGTGGTTGTGGGTACCCCCAACCACGTGGTTGGTGGTAGCCATTTTTCATGTTTGGTTGTGTGTGTTGGTTAACCAAATTTTATGTTTGGTTGAAGGGATAAAAAGTGGTTAGGGGCAGCCATATTTACGTTCATTTTGAGTGATAAGAAATGCTTAGAAATTTTTGTTTAAATCATTAAAAAGGGAAGTTTCTTCAAATATTCTTAATATACAATAGGAAAATTTAAAAGCGTAAAATTACTTATTATATTTCAAGAGAAACGTTTATTCCAATATTTTTAATATATATAAAAAAGTTTGTTCAAATATTAAAAAGTGAATATTTTGTTCAAATAATTAAAATAGAAAAGTTTCTTTAAATATTCTTAATAATATATAAAATGAAAATGTTTTTCAATTATTTAGAAGGGTAAAATTTCTTATTATATTTAAAGGAAAAAGGTTATTCAAATATTTTTAATATATAAGAAAGGAAAATTTATTTGAATATTTAAAAGGTAAAAGTTTGTTCAATATTTAAAAGATAATTTTTTTCAGATTTTCTTAATATATAATAAGGGAATGTTTTTTCAAATATATAAAAGGGTAAAATATTTTAATATATTTTAAAGAGAAAAGTTTTTTTGAAATATTTAAAAGAGATAAATTTATATTTTATGACTACAATGAAAATGCCGCAAAATGTTTCGCAGGTGACAGCAGGGACTAGCCCAAAGTGGTTGGCTTCAACCACCACTTTTAGGGTGGTTGAACTCGACCACTTTTTTGAAGGAATATGCCTAAAATTTGGCTACCCCCACACACCCAACACCACAAACCAAACAAGGGGTAACCACCTAAAAAATGGCTACCCATAACCACTTGTTGCACTTGCATTCATTTTGGGTCTAGATCTTGACAAACACCTTTCTTTGATCTTTCTTCTCGTATGAAAATTTTACATCAGAGTTAGGCCTCATGAGTCGTACTTAAATGTAGACTTAGGATCTACATATGATTTCTATTTTGGTAACTTGTTTCGGTTAGATGTTATTTTAGTAACTAAACATGTAATTATGTTTCTCTCTTCTCTTACAGTTGTGGGGGAGGGGGGGCGACGGTGATGTTACTGGTAGATGGTTGCGGAATAAAGCACATCCCTTTGTTCTATGCAGAACTTCGCAAACTAAAAGTTTAATTCTACAGAGAGTCATGTTAATGTGTTTATGTCTAGTTGCATGCTGCATGCCGCATACGTATGGGTTTTGGCCGGCCATATATGCATGTCATGTCTGAACACATGTTGTAGCTGTCTTCCTGCCTGCAACATTTTTCTCCGAAAACATGTGTGCCAACTCAACAATAGAGGTTTCAACTTCCACTAAGATGGTTTGAAGGTCTCCACTCCAAAAACGCCGGGTTTCTCCAACAGTTTTGTCAATTATCATAAAATTAGAGCATCTCCATCGTCCACTAATGTGTCCGGCATCTCGAAAATGTGTCCGCTATCAGGGTGTCGGACACATGTCCAGTACATTGGAAGCTGTTGCCCGCAGCAGCACCAACCATAGTATTTTTTTATAAAATTTTGAACACTCCCAAGTTTAAACAAACGTCTTGAATTTTATTCAAACTTAGGCATATTGCCACAAAATTGAAACTAAAACTAAAACTTAACCGCTTGGAGAGGGCTCATTGTGGCCAGCCTCGTCATCATACGCCGCTAGGTTGATGGCGCAAGAGGGCTCGCTGGAGCCATCCCCGTTTTTCGCCGCCTGGGTCCTCCTCCTCACCGACATGGCTTCGAGCACTGATGTGCGCTGCCTCGCGCTCCGGCGTGCATCCGACACTGTCCGACGCTTTCTCTCCGCCTCCTCCTCCAGGTCTGTACCGTCGAGAGCCAGCTAACGTCTGCCTCCTCTATGTAGGCGGGCCGACGCAAACGGACGCGTGTTTGGTCCACGTTTTATCCGTTTGCTTCGGCAAACGGACAGGCCCAGTCCGCCCATGTCCGCCGTTGGTGGCAGTGCGCCCAACGGCCCGACGCATCGCAAACGGACACAAGGTTTTTTTTTAGTTAACAGGCCATATATGGGCCTTTTTCTCTCATATTTAGGGGGTGGGCCACAAACGGCCATTTTACATATTACTTCTAAAAACAAAAATATATAAAAACTAAAATATATATGGGCCTTTTTCTCTCATATTTAGGGGGTGGGACGACGACCGGCGGCGTGGGCGGCTGCTCCTGCTCCTGCTCCGGGAGGGGTGGCGCCCGCTGGACCTCCCAGCTGTCGCCATTCCAGATCCAGCTCTGCCCGAGCAGGACGGATGGAAGGGGTGGCGCCGGTGGCAGGTCCACGTCCATGCCTTGCCACCACCGTGGCTCCATGACCGCGGCCTGCTGCGCCTGCAAGGCCTCCTCCTGCTCCCGGGCGACGTCCTGGAGGACCATGGCCCAGCGCTTGGCCTCGTCCTCGGCCATGGACTTCCTCGAGGCCTCCTTCGCGGCCTCGATCGCGGCGTCCTCGTCGTCCATGTCCACCTCCATCTTCACGTCCGGTGGAGGCGGCGGTGCGGTGAGCCAATCCGCAGCGCGCGTGGCACTGGTGGTGCGCCCCGCCGCAGTGTGTGCGGCGGCGGTGACCAACGGCCTCTTGGCGGCGTCGGAGCCCGCGTGTACAGGGCCTGCCGCCGCAGACTATGCTCGTCGCCGAACCACGTGACCCAGTTGCGGGACGTGGCCGCGAAGGCGGGGTCGTTGCGGAGGGAAGTCGGGAGGCGCGCGCGGCGGCGCTCAATCTCCAAATCCCGCGCGCGGCGGCTCGTCGGGAACGGCGGCACGGGGATCCGCTGCGGGTTCAGGTGCCAGTTGTCGGGCAACTTGACATCTAGCCATGGCAGCGGGACTGTGTGGTTCCAGTACCACCAGCAGTCCTCCACGCGCACATAGACGCGGTCGCGCCGCGCAATCTCGGCGCCCGGCGGCCCGAGATTGAAGACGGCGGGGAGCGGCGTCGGGGAAGAGGGTGGGGAAGGAGATGGCGTCGGGGAGGGAGTACGGAGGCGGCCGCCAGAGGATGACCCCACCTCGCGGTCGTTCTTGGCCTTGCCGAACCCCGGCCATCGGAGCGGCATCGCGGCGAGGCTTGGGTTGCTGCTGGCTAGGGTTTGGTCGCCGGAGGGGGAGCGGAGTGGGGCAGTGGAGTGGGTGGGGGCTGGCCGTCCCTATCCCCTGGCATTAAAAAGGACTGAGCCAGGGGAGGCTGACCGGCGCCGTGTCGCTGACAGGTAGGCTCGAGGAGGACACCACGCGTGACCACGCGGACGCGCGTTCAGTCCGCCAAGCGTCCGCGCCGACGCATTCCTGGCCCAATGAAATCGGCCACGGTCCGCTTTTGCGTCGCCCCGTTGAGACCTAATTTTGGTCCAACACAACCCAAACAAACGCGCGCGGACTCGATGCGTCGTCCCCATTGGAGTCATCCTAAAACCTGCCGCTCGGCGGCCATGAGATAGCGGCATGCGTCCTCCCTCTCCGCGGTGGTGACGGAGATCCGCGAGTTTTCTAAACAAAAAAGAATGCCACCTTCCTCGACAGGCACAACCGCGGCAGGCAGAGCCCGGAGAGGAGTGACACGGGAGGCTGGCGAGGTTGCGATACTCCCAAATGCTGCACTGTACTCTGTACTGCGCCAAAATATTTTACTCCGTCCGTATCGCCGCTGCAGCCAGCGCTCCAAATCTGTTGACCGTTGTAGCTTGTCTTCTCCGATTATTCTCCACCTACTCCGTAGTTTTTATCCACTGATTGTCCCCCGTACCAACTCCGTGACAAGCGCTGAACCAGCGCATACAAACACGGAGTATATTGCTAGGAAACGAAATCCGCTTTTCGGTGACTCAGATGCTGCTGGGTTCTAACCGTTGTTCCACCTAGCACCTGCGCTGCAGGACGTATATATACATGAGCCACACATCAAACGTGGGAGAAAAATTAATTCAGCTGTGGTCCTTGGACTAACTGTTGTCCGAAACTTAATTTGGTTTTAACTTCAGTGCCAGAAAATTCGATCTCTCAACATTCAAACAAAAGTAACTTCCAATATTCCAATAGCTACAATGACTCATCTTATTCGTCTCGTGTCCTTGCATAATTCAAGGTGCCACGATTTTGCTATGAGGTGATCTTGAGTGCGTTACCAAACCGTACAAATTATCTGGGACGATTTCCGCAATTTAATTGGACACTCCCGAAGCTTTGCCCGAATCTTCTCACCAAGTTGAGCTCCGCGACAACACCAAGTGTACAGAATGCACCAATTGTCTGTCAATGTGACTTTGCTTACTAACTTTGAATAACATTTTGTAAGGATAGTTCCATTATTGTATAATTTATATCGTTATTCCTAGTAAGCTTTCTGTAACACAATTTTTGGATAAAAACACATAAATGGGAAAATCATATGCCTCCATAGACTAGTTTATGCAACCTAGAGTTATAATTCGAGATTTATGCAGGTAGTTCTATTACATTTAGCAAAATTAAACATATTTTATATTTATTTACCACTCGTTTAGTCGACATATGATTGTAACCAACACATATGTGTATCTTATTTAGCAAAATTCAACACATATTTTACTTTGTTACAACTCATTTTGTCAATATACGATTAATACTAATAAATGACCATATTACACTTAACAAAGGAAAACATTTTAGTGAAAGGAAACATTTTAGAAGTATTGATGTTGCATTTAAATCCAGATTTGAAAGCTCAAAATTTATCTATTCCATTTTACACTTAGCAAAATTGACTGCATTCTCTGCCTTTTTTATAGCTCACTTTGCCACTTTCTACTATATTATCTCGGATAGCTTTTTATTACCGAGAAAAATTAACCATGTAACAATACCATCAAATATTAGAGTCAGATAAATTTTTATTATACATTATTGTTTGTTAATATAACTTTGCTTACTCACTTTGAATATCATTTTGCAAAGATAGTTTCATTATTGCTTTATTTATACGACATTCTTATGAAGTATTTGGTAACCCAATTTTCTTAGATAAAAAACATAAATGGAAAAATCATGTGCCTCCATAGACTAGTTTATGCAACTTAGACTTGTAGTTTTTATATTAATACTTGTTAGCGACCACTTTAGGATTATTAAATATCTTGGTAGAGAGATTTACTGGCCTAACATATATCTTGATAGAAGTTTCTAGTGTATGTAATTTTCTAGCCTATGTGTAAGTAAATAGCTAATTATAGATATACGATTTGCTTTTGAATACGTTAGGAACTTTAACTCAGTTGAAGAGCCAGCTTATCGAGTTTTGGAGTCGCGATGTCAAAATTATACAAATGCCAACATGAACCATTTTTCCTTCAAAAATGATAATACACAACTACTAACTCCGTTCCTAAATGTAAAATATTTTAGTATTGTTTGGTCCACATGTATCTAGACATGTTTAGTGCAAGATTCATGTCTAGATACGCGTGGGCAATAAAATGCTAAAATATCTTACATTTAGAAATGGAGGCAATCCAAGGCGCAACAAGAAAATAAGAGGAAAAGGCTTAAGAAACAAAGAGAACGAAATAACCAATAAAGAACTTCAATGAAAGGATACATTTTAGGAGCAATGACGTTGAATTTAAATCCATATTTGAAAGCTCAAAACGGTGGCATGATTTTGCACGCAAAATCAGTAGAGGGGAGACAAAAAAAAAATGCAAATCGAGTAAATTACAAAAGACTACCACAACTGAGACAGGATTAACGAGTCAGTACCGATCTTGGTAATTTTTTTTAAAAATCTACCAACACTGGGACTAACGATAACAAGTCGCGCAAATTTCATTCTAATAGCATTTGACAGCAGCCCTGACTAATGGGACCCATCTGTCAGGGCCTATTTAGCAGATGGGTCCCATTAGGAGGTGCCGGACATGTGTCCGCCCATGTTTTCGACCGTGCCCACAGCGGCGCACCCCAAACGTCCGCCCCCCAAACGCGAGCAAATCATCTGTGAGATCCTGGCTTAGGGCTTAACAGGATTGATAGAATACTCATATCAACAAGTTGCAACTTCTTTTCCGGAAGCTCATCTGGAAGGAACTCCGAGGTTAAGCGTGCTTGGCCCGGAGCACTCCCAAGGATGGGTGACCGACCGGGAAGTACTTCCCGGGTGCGCACGAGTGAGGACAAAGTGCGCAGAAAAGACCGGTGTTGATCTGTGGGGCCAGTCTAGAGATCCTAGAGAGCTGCCAGGGGTGACAGGCCTGGCCCGGGGGTAGGCCGGGGTGTTACATTTGGTATCAGAGCCGACCCTCGCGGCAACACGGGCGTGTGCGGGTCAGGGGCGTGGACATGTGGAGCATGTGCCGGCACTGGGCGCACAGACGTGTACCAGAGGGGAAGTTCCTGGACTGGGGGCTGACCGACGAGGGCGTCGGTCTTCTAAGGGGGGAAGGATGTGAGATCCTGGCTCAGGGCTTAACAGGATTGATAGAATACTCATATCAATAAGTTGCAACTTCTTTTCCGGAAGCTCATCTGGAAGGAACTCCGAGGTTAAGCGTGCTTGGCACGGAGCACTCCCAAGGATGGGTGACCGACCGGGAAGTACTTCCCGGGTGCGCACGAGTGAGGACAAAGTGCGCAGAAAAGACCGGTGTTGATCTGTGGGGCCAGTCTAGAGATCCTAGAGAGCTGCCAGGGGTGACAGGCCTGGCCCGGGGTAGGCCGGGGTGTTACATTTGGTATCAGAGCCGACCCTCGCGGCAACACGGGCGTGTGCGGGTCAGGGGCGTGGACATGTGGAGCATGTGCCGGCACTGGGCGCACAGACGTGTACCAAGAGGGGAAGTTCCTGTACTGGGGGCTGACGACGAGGGCGTCGGTCTTCTAAGGGGGGAAGGATGTGAGATCCTGGCTCAGGGCTTAACAGGATTGATAGAATACTCATATCAATAAGTTGCAACTTCTTTTCCGGAAGCTCATCTGGAAGGAACTCCGAGGTTAAGCGTGCTTGGCACGGAGCACTCCCAAGGATGGGTGACCGACCGGGAAGTACTTCCCGGGTGCGCACGAGTGAGGACAAAGTGCGCAGAAAAGACCGGTGTTGATCTGTGGGGCCAGTCTAGAGATCCTAGAGAGCTGCCCGGGGGTGACAGGCCTGGCCCGGGGGTAGGCCGGGTGTTACATCATCGAACACCTTGCGGGCGGATTTCAATACGAATTGATGTAATAAATATTACAACACAAGTTCAAATTTGAAATACAAAGTTCAAATACGGATTCAAGTTTAAACCATGACCTATCAAACAGCCGCCGGCTGAGTCGCTTTGATGGTCCACAGGTGGTGCACGAGATCATCGTGCAGCTGCTTATGCATTGTTCCATCACGAATTTCCCGATGTATGGTAAGGAATTCTGCATACTGCGTCGGCACACCCGGATGTGGATGGGCCATAGGCCCCTGGAAATCAAACACTTCGCTGGCCAGTTGCTTCCTCGTATCACGCTCGTCTTCAATGATCATGTTGTGCATGATAACACAAGCATTCATGATCTCACACATTTCATCTAGCGACCATGAAAGACAAGGGTAGCGAACAACGGCAAACCTGCCCTGGAGCACACCAAAGCCCGCTCCACATCTTTGCGAACTGACTCTTGCCTCTTTGCAAAATGACAATCTGCCTCGTCGTGAGGGTTGCGGATGGTCTTCACAAATGTAGACCAAGTGGGATAGATGTCGTCAGCAAGATAGTACCCCTTATCGTACTCATGGCCATTGATCACATAGTTGCATGGTGGAGTTAGGCCATCACAAAGTTTTTTGAACACATTGGATTTGTGGAGCACGTTGATGTCATTGGAGGCACCGGCGGTGCCGAAATATGCATGCCATATCCAAAGATCATAATCTGCCACGGCCTCAAGTATAACACTGCATTTTCCGTGGTGCCCTGACTTGTACATCCCTTGCCAAGAAAACGGACAGTTCTTCCAGTTCCAATGCATGCAATCGATGCTTCCAATCATCCCTGAAAATTCTCTTGCTTCGCCTTGTGCCAAGAGACGAGCCGTGTCTGCCTCATTTGGTGTCCTCAGATATTGCTTTCCGAACACCTTCACAACTGCCTTACAGAATCTGTAGGTGGCTTCGACGGTGGTGGACTCAGACATGCGGAGATAGTCATTCAACGCATCGGCGGGAAACCCGTAAGCAAGGCACCGTATGGCCGCCGTGCAATTCTGAAGTGATGAAAACCCAAGGAGGCCGGTGCAGTCTCTCTTCAGCGCGAAGTAGTCGTCGTATTCCCGAACGCCATGCACAATCGTCCTGAACAATGACCTGCTCATCCTAAAGCGCCGGCGAAATTCATGAGGCAAGTTCGTCGGATTGTCGGCAAAGTAATCTTGGTACAAGAGCATATGCCCAGTTGCTCTGTTGCGTTCCTTGTTGGGCCTCCGCCCCTTCTCTGATCCTCCAAACTTCGACGCCGCGTCTTCCTCGATCGCGGCCTGTAGAAGTGCGGCCATGACCATATCATTCTCCTCGATGTCGGCCGCAAGGGCGGCATCCTCTTCATCATTTCAAAAAACATGACCTCATCGTCGCTGTCCATGGCCTACTGGACGAAAGAAAGCAATGGAACAAAGCCACAAATGAGCAATCAACCAAATGAGAATACGGACGAATGGTCGAACAGGTTGCGGACGGGGTGGGAGGAAAGAAGAGGCGTACCCGGCTTAGAAACTAGCTACGCCGGCGCTGGACTGGTCGCAGACAGGCGGGGAACGGCGGCACGTGGGTCTGCGTTGCCGCTCCGGCTTGGTGCCCGAGGTGCGAATCAAGCAGGCGGCGACGAGAGTGGCGGCGATGGTGCGAATCGCCGGCGAGAGGAAAAGAGAAGGACGGTGTGGGGAGCGAATGATTCAGGTCACGCCGCGCTGTCTCTATGACGGGCGGGCCTCCCCTGTCAGACGCATGTCTGCCCCCATGTTGGAGGCCTCTTCGAGGGTGTCGGACATGTTTTTACTCGGGGTGAGCCTTTGGAGGATGCCGCTGGTGGCGTTTTTGGCCGTCCAGACCCCCAATGGGCATTTGGGGGTCACTTGGAGGCCCCCGGTGGAGATGCTCTCAGTTGTGATAGTTTTTCGTAATTTACTCATGCAAATCATATGCACCAGGAAGGAGGGAGTATCGGTGCCACCTTCCTCGGCAGGCAGAGGCTGCGACTGCGACACGAGGGGGCGAAAGCCTGCAGAGGAGCGGCACGGGAGGCTGGCGAGGTTGCGATGCTACCAACGCTGCACTGTTCTCCAAATATTTTACTCCTTCCGTATCGCCGCTGCAGCAAATTTGTTGACCCGTTGTAGCCTGTCTTCTCCGATTATTCTCCACGTAGTTTTATCCACCGATTGTCCCTCGAACCCACTACCTGACAGGCCCTGAACAAACGAAATCCACTTTCAGTGACTCAGATGTTGCTGCCTGGTTCTAAGAGCATCTCCACTCGCGGCGCCCAAATGGGCGCCCAAAGGCCGTCCGGACAGGCCCTTTGGGCGCCCAAAGGCCGTCCGGACAGGCCCTTTGGGCGCCGTCCGGACTACCTTGCCCATTTGGGCGCCCTCGCTTGATACGTCTCAAACGTATCTATAATTTTTGATGTTCCATGCTGATATTATATCAATTGCTACATGTTTTGGTTACACTTCATATCATTTTTATGCATTTTCTGGGACTAACCTATTAACAGATGCCACAGTGCCAGTTCCCTGTTTTCTGCTGTTTTTGGTTTCAGAAAATCTATTAAGGAAATATTATCGGAATTGGACGAAACAAAAGACATCGTCAATAATATCACGAGGAGATCACGGAGTCCAAAGGGGAGTCGGAGCAGACCCACCAGGGGGCCACGCCACACTAGGGCGTGGCCCAGGGTGGGCCCGCGCCCCCCTATGGCGTGGTGGCCCCCTCGGCTACCGACGCCGCCTCTTCGCCTATATATTCTCCGCGACGCGAAAACCCTATTACGGTCGATCATATTCCACGAAAAGTTCCGTCGCGGCCGTCATCGTCAATCTCAGATCGGAGGAGTTCTGAAGCTCTTCTCGGCACCCTGCCGGAGGGGAGATCATCACCAGAGGGCTCTACATCACCATGCCTGCCTCCGGAGTGATGCGTGAGTAGTCCACCCTGGACTACGGGTCCATGTTTAGATCTTGTGAGCTGCCTAACATGATCAAGATCATCTTATTGTAATGCTAGATGTTGTGTTTGCTGGGATCCGATGAATATTGATACCATGTTTATTCAAGTTGTTTATCTATGTGCTCTTGATCTTGCATGCTCTCCGTTGCTAGTAGATGCTTTGGCCAAGTAGATGCTTGTGACTCCAAGAGGGGGTATTTATGCTCGATAGTGGGTTCAGTCTCTAGATATCTGGATCAGTGACAGAAAGGTCTAAGATGGTAGATGTGCTGTTGCTACTAGGGATAAAACATTGGTGCAGTGTCCAAGGGCACTTGTATTGATTACATTACACACTTTACTTCATGCAATAATCTGTTGTTAGCAACTTAATACTGAAAGGATGCGGATGCTGCCTTGAAGGTGGATTATTTAGGCATAGATGCGGTTGGAATAACGGTCTATGTACTTTGTTGTAATGCCCAACTAGATTTCATAGTAGACATCTTGGCATGTATTGCATTGTTATGCCCTCTCTATTTGTCAATTGCCCAGCTGTAATTTGTTTACCCAACATGCTAGTTATCTGTTCTGAGAGAGACACCACTAGTGAACTGTGGACCCTGGTCCAATTTCCTCATACTGTTTACACAACCTGCTGCAATCATCTGTTTCCTGTTACTTGCTGTTTTCCTGCTGTTTTCCACACCATACGTTTAACTCTTTGTTTCTGCAAGACCGGAGAGATTGACAACCTCTCTGTTTCGTGTTGGGCAAAGTTCTGGTTTGTGTCTGTGCAGATTCCACGTTGGTGCAAGCTCCCTAGCGCCAGGGGGAGTCAACATCAACAACCTTCCGATAGATCGTCAAGTCCTACTGGATTGATAACCTTGGGTAGATTTTCAAGGGAAAACTTCTGCTGTCTACATCATAACCTTCCTCTTGGGGTTCACCAACACGTAGCCATCAAGCTGTTTTCTGGCGCCGTTGCCGGGGACTTGGAGGCTATTGGAAAGGGGAGTCTCTCAGTTCCAATCTCTTTACTTTGTTTTTGTCTTGTTTTGCTTGCTGTTAAAAATCAAAAACCCAAAAAAATTAAATTCCTGCATCTAGTTTTTAATTTCGAGTTGCCCTGTTGCTTGTTTTAGTCTTGCTAAAATGAGTAATCCTGAAAATACTAAGTTGTGTGACTTTACTAGCACAAACAACAATGATTTTATCTGTACACCCATTGCTCCACCTGCTTCTAAAGCAGAATTTTATGAGATTAAGCCTGCACTGTTAAATCTGGTTATGAAAGAGCAATTTTCTGGTGTTAGTACTGATGATGCTGCTGCCCACTTAAACAACTTTGTTGAACTTTGTGATATGCAAAAGTATAAGGAGGTAGAGAGTGATATTATTAAGCTGAAATTGTTTCCTTTCTCTTAAGAGGAAGAGCTAAAGATTGGTTGCTATCTTTGCCTAGAAATAGTATTGATTCCTGGACTAAATGCAAAGATGCTTTCATTGGAAAATATTATCCTCCTGCTAAAATTATCTCCTTGAGAAGTGGTATTATGAACTTTAGGCAACTTGATAATGAGCATGTTGCCCAAGCTTGGGAAAGAATGAAGTCTTTGGTTAAAAATTGCCCCACTCATGGACTGACTACTTGGATGATCATCCAAACCTTTTATGCAGGACTAAATTTTTCTTCAAGGAATTTATTGGACTCGGCTGCTGGAGGGACCTTTATGTCCATCACTTTGGGTGCTGCTACAAAGCTTCTTGATGATATGATGGTAAATTATTCTGAATGGCACACTGAAAGGGCTCCAACTGGTAAGAAGGTAAATTCTGTTGAGGAAATTTCCTCCTTGAGTGATAAAGTTGATGCTATTATGACTATGCTTTCGAATGGACATGGTGTTGTGGATCCAAATAATATTCCTCTTGCTTCTTTGGTTGCTCATGATGAGAAAAATGTTGATGTAAACTTCATTAAAAATAACAACTTCAACAACAATGCTATAGGAATAATTTTGGTAGCAACAATTATAGGCCATATCCTGCTAATGGTAGCAACTCTTATGGTAATTCTTATGGCAATTCCTACAGTAACAATAGAAGTGTGCCCTCTGATCTTGAAGTCATGCTTAAGGATTTTATTAGCACACAAACTACTTTTAATAAAACTGTTGAGGAAAAGCTAGGAAAAATTGATACTCTTGCTGCTAAAGTTGATAGTCTTGCTCATGATGTTGAAATGCTGAAAATAAAAGCTATTCCTAGTGATATTAGAGAGAGTAAAACACTCAATGCTATCCAAATTAAAATTGATAATAACATTAGGATGCTTGCTGAACTTCATGAAAGATGGGAGAGAGAAGAAAGAGAAGCTGAAATTGCTGAACAAAATAGTGTTGTTAGAGTTTGCACTATTTTTACTAATGAAACAAATGATGCCTCACATGCTAATGCGCCCCCTACTGTTAGTGAAAAGATAATAAGTGTTGGAAATGTCTCTACTACCTCTACAAAAAGTTTAAATTGCCTGATAGCACTACTTTTGTTCCTAGTAAAAGTGCTGAAATTTTTAGAGGTGTTGGTGATAATTGCTCCATTGTTTTTGATGACAACAACTTCAATTTCGAAAATTGTAACATAACTGAAGTCATCATGTTCTTGCAAAAGCTAGCTAAGAGTCCTAATGCTAGTAAAATAAATATGGCTTTTACTGAACATATTATCAAAGCTCTCATGCATGCTAGGGAAGAAAAATTAAAACTTGAAGCTTCTATCCCTAGGAAGTTAGATGATAATTGGGAACCTGTTATTAAAATGAAACTGAGTGAGTTTGAATGCAATGCTTTGTGTGACCTTGGTTCTTGTATTTCGGTTATGCCTAAAAATTTATATGATATTCTCAAGCTTGCACCTTTGGAAAAATGTCATTTGGATGTTCACTTTGCTGATTCTTCTATGAAGAAACCTTTAGGAAAAGTTGATGATGTTTTGATAATGGTTAATAACAATCTTGTCCCTGTTGATTTTGTGGTTTTGGATATTGAATGCAATCCTTCTTGTCCTATTGTTTTGGGAAGACCTTTTCTGAGAACTGTTGGTGCTGTTATTGATATGAGAGAGGGGAATATAAAATTTCAATTCCCACTCAAGAAAGGTATGGAACACTTCCCTAGGAAGAAGATGAAATACTCACATGATACTAGTGTCAAGACAAATTATGGTTTTGGATTTTCTGGTCTTGACAATACTTGATGCATCTCTTCATGCCTAGCTCAAAGGCATTAAAGAAAAGCACTTCTGGGAGATAACCCATGTTTTTATTTGCTGTTTTATTTTTGTTTTCTTGAGTCAAGGATGCTTGTTTACCTCTGTAGCAACTCCTTTGTATCTTTTATTTGCTGTTTTGTTGTGCCAAGGAGAGTTACTAATGCAAAGTTGGTTTTTATTTTCGGGACTGCATTGGGACAGATTGCTGTTCGTCACCGTTTAATTCAGTAGAAAATCAGAAAAAATCGAAAAATGCTGAAACTTTTTGTGCATGTTCCTGATGATGTTACGCAACTTTCATTATTTCAAAAGTTTTCATCTGAGCATCGTAAGTGCCTCGAAAAAATTCGTCATTACAGACTGTTCTGGTTTGACAGATTCTGTCTTTTATTTTGCATTCTCTCTTTTACAAGTTTTTAAGTGGTTTCTTTTCGTGTAAAAGTGCCCACTTGAGCCTAGTAACAGTGGCTAATGTTTAAAATAGTTGGCTTGTGAGTTTTGTCTTTGCTAGAACTTTGAAGTATTATCTTTTAGTGCACTAACCTGCTAATGAGAAAAGCTGTTAAGTTTTGGTGTGAAGGAAGTTTTCAAGTGTTGATAGAGGAGAATGATATTACATGATCAAGAAGAGTGAAGAGCTTAAGCTTGGGGAGGCTTACCTCCCCAGCATATTTCAAGAAGACTCAAGCATCTAAGCTTGGGGATGCCCAAGGCATCCCCTTCTTCATCTACAAATTATCAGGTCATCTCTAATGGTGCTATATTTTTATTGCTTCATGCTAGTGTACTCTTCCTTGGAGCGTCAGTGTGTTTTTGTTTTCAGTTTGTTTTGTTTTGTTTGCTGTGCTATACTTGTTGGATCCTAGTATTCATGTTTGGGAGAGAGACACGCTCCACTTTTTCATTAGAATACTCTTGTGCTTCACTTATACTTGTTGAGTATTCCTGTCTAGTTGCTGTTATTGCTGTTAGCTCTCAGTTTTTCATATCTCTTGTTAGAGCTTTCAGTTTCTTTTGAAGAAAGTACTCTCTTGCTTCACTTATATCTGTTTGGAGAGTTGTCAAATAAGTTGATTGGTGTTTGGTTGGACCAGAAAAATGCTATGCATGTGGTAGTGGTATAAAATGCTTACATGAATCTTTTTAGATCGTTGTCTTGAGTAATTTGATGCTTGCCAATTGTTTTGAGCTGTCAAGTAATTAATGTTTAAGCTTGTGCATCATGTAAGTAATGGCTATTAATGAAGAACTACTATAAGGATTTTCTGCTATAATAATCTGTTGCATAATTGGAAGTCCATAGTAGTCTAGATAATTTTTGGATGAAGGCTATGTGTTAACAAGGAAGACAGTGGGAGTCTATGGTTCGTCAAACCTTGTGTTTTATGTACACTCTTGCTATTCCAGTTGATAATGATGTTTGCTTATAATAACCTTGCTAGCCTAAACTCTGTACTAAGAGGGAATGCTTCTTGTACATCCAAAACCTTGAGCCAAATCCATGCCACCTGTGTCCACCATACCTACCTATTATGTGGTGTTTTCACCATTCCAAGTAAATTTCTTCATGTGCTATCTACTAACTACTCAAAACTGTTACATTTCCTTTTTGTGTCACTACTTGAAAAGCTCATAAGGACGTAGATAGGTGGTCTTTATTTCCTGGTTGATCAAATTTTACACACCTGGACTAGTGGCATATACATCCGCTTATCCAATAATTTTGCAAAAAGAGCTGGCAACGGGGTGCCCAGTCCCAATTAATTACAACTTTAACCAAACAATTCTCTTCACATCTTTTTGCCCCTGATTCGTCAGTCAAGCAATGTTCACAAGTGTGTAAACAAAAGAGAAGAGGGATGATCTGCCCGCTGGTAGAAATAACGTCCTTCATGGGAGCCGCTCTTGTAAAGTTTGATCAACTAGTGAAGTAGAGTATTGCCTATTTGCTGATTTGTTGACACCTGTATACACCATTACCTTACAAAACAATATTTTATGCTCTCTATATGCCTTCGGGAACTACAGCTCTAGCACATGATGTTAATCCCTGCTTCCCTCTGCGAAGGGCCATTCTTTTACTTTTATGTTGAGTCAGTTTTCCCACTTCTTTCTGTCTACTTAAGCAAACATCATTGTCAACTCCAGTATAACAGTTTTTACATAACTTTGTGTTTGGTTGATCATATTCTTTGCATTGACATTATCTATATGATATACATGTTGAAAGTTGAAGCAAAGCTGAAGCTATTATCTTCCTTTGTGTTGATACAAACACTTTCATGTTGAGAATTATTGCTGCTGTGACTAACTATTATGTTAGACTATTATATCTCTAAATGTTTTATAGTATTATTCATGAAAGTTTGCACTTGTGTGATCACTTATGTTTACTCTTTATTTACTTGCTTGCAAACTATAGACCATTGGCTTGGATCACTTCATTCAGATCATGTGCATTACATTGTTATTTGATCAAAGATTGTGTTGGTAGCATGTCACTTCAAAAATTATCTGTTTTTATCGTTTACCTACTCGAGGACGAGCAGGAACTAAGCTTGGGGATGCTTGATACGTCTCAAACGTATCTATAATTTTTGATGTTCCATGCTGTTATTATATCAATTGCTACATGTTTTGGTTACACTTTATATCATTTTTATGCATTTTCTGGGACTAACCTATTAACAAGATGCCACAGTGCCAGTTCCCTGTTTTCTGCTGTTTTTGGTTTCAGAAAATCTATTAAGGAAATATTCTCGGAATTGGACGAAACAAAAGACATCGTCAATAATATCACGAGGAGATCACGGAGTCCAAAGGGGAGTCGGAGCAGACCCACCAGGGGGCCACGCCACACTAGGGCGCGGCCCAGGGTGGGCCCGCGCCCCCTATGGCGTGGTGGCCCCCCTCGGCCACCGACGCCGCCTCTTCGCCTATATATTCTCCGCGACGCGAAAACCCTATTACGGTCGATCATATTCCACGAAAAGTTCCGTCGCGGCCGTCATCGTCAATCTCAGATCGGAGGAGTTCTGAAGCTCTTCCCGGCACCCTGCCGGAGGGGAGATCATCACCGGAGGGCTCTACATCACCATGCCTGCCTCCGGAGTGATGCGTGAGTAGTCCACCCCTGGACTACGGGTCCATAGCAGTAGCTAGATGGTTGTCTCTCTACCTTGTGCCTCCATGTTTAGATCTTGTGAGCTGCCTAACATGATCAAGATCATCTTATTGTAATGCTAGATGTTGTGTTTGCTGGGATCCGATGAATATTGATACCATGTTTATTCAAGTTGTTTATCTATGTGCTCTTGATCTTGCATGCTCTCCGTTGCTAGTAGATGCTTTGGCCAAGTAGATGCTTGTGACTCCAAGAGGGGGTATTTATGCTCGATAGTGGGTTCAGTCTCTAGATATCTGGATCAGTGACAGAAAGGTCTAAGATGGTAGATGTGCTGTTGCTACTAGGGATAAAACATTGGTGCAGTGTCCAAGGGCACTTGTATTGATTACATTACACACTTTACTTCATGCAATAATCTGTTGTTAGCAACTTAATACTGAAAGGATGCGGATGCTGCCTTGAAGGTGGATTATTTAGGCATAGATGCGGTTGGAATAACGGTCTATGTACTTTGTTGTAATGCCCAACTAGATTTCATAGTAGACATCTTGGCATGTATTGCATTGTTATGCCCTCTCTATTTGTCAATTGCCCAGCTGTAATTTGTTTACCCAACATGCTAGTTATCTGTTCTGAGAGAGACACCACTAGTGAACTGTGGACCCTGGTCCAATTTCCTCATACTGTTTACACAACCTGCTGCAATCATCTGTTTCCTGTTACTTGCTGTTTTCCTGCTGTTTTCCACACCATACGTTTAACTCTTTGTTTCTGCAAGACCGGAGAGATTGACAACCTCTCTGTTTCGTGTTGGGCAAAGTTCTGGTTTGTGTCTGTGCAGATTCCACGTTGGTGCAAGCTCCCTAGCGCCAGGGGGAGTCAACATCAACAACCTTCCGATAGATCGTCAAGTCCTACTGGATTGATAACCTTGGGTAGATTATTCAAGGGAAAACTTCTGCTGTCTACATCATAACCTTCCTCTTGGGGTTCACGAACACGTAGCCATTCAAGGGAAATGCCCGATCCACACTTAAGTTCACACAAAATGATATCCTCGGCCGAGGTTAGCAACTTTATCCTTTTCGTCTGTAATTGATACAGAAATATTGCACGTGTCGATGTACGGTGGTCATTTCACTATTCAAGATGTTATTGTAATGGTATTTGATAAACTTAATTATATATATGATGCAGATGGATGCACGGATGCGATGGATGTACGGCGAACGACGCAGTTCCGAGTTTATTGCAGGCCTGCATAAATTTCTCGATGTGGCTGAGGCAAACAAAGTGAATAATTTTATGCCTTGTCCATGTGAGAAGTGTCGGAACGTCAGGGAGTACTCTGACCCGAGAACCATTCAAGACCACGTGATTCAGAAAGGTTTCATGCCCAGCTATAATTGTTGGACCAAGCACGGAGAAAGAGGGGTTACGATGGAAGACAATGAAGAAGAGGAGGATGATGACAACTATCCTATGTTCCCTGAGGAATGCGGTGATACTGTTATGGAAGACGTTGAAGAAGAAAGAGGTGAACATCGGGCATCAGATGAGCCCGCTGATGGTCTTGGTGGGGTCATTTCTGATGCAAAGCGAGAATGCGATACAGAAAAGGAGAAGCTAAAGTTGGAGGCCATGCTTGAGGATCACAAAAAGTTGCTGTACCCAAACTGCGAAGATGGCAGCACAAAGCTCGGTACCACACTGGAACTGCTGAAATGGAAGGCAGAGACTGGTTGTTCTGACAAGGGATTTGAGAAGTTACTGAAAATAATGAAGCCGAAGCTTCCAAAGGATAACGAATTGCCCGAGACTACATACGAAGCAAAGAAGGCTATCTGCCCTCTAGGATTAGATGTGCAGAAGATACATGCATGCATTAATGACTGCATCCTGTACCGCGGTGAGTACGAGAACATGGATAAATGCCCGGTATGCAATGCACTGCGGTACAAGATAAGACAAGATGACCCTGGTGATGTTGAGGGCGATGACGAGCCCCCCGGAAGAGGGTTCCTGCTAAGGTGATGTGGTATGCTCCTATAATACCACGGTTGAAACGTCTGTTCAGAAACAAAGAGCATGCCAGGTTGTTGCGATGGCACAAAGAAGAGCGTAAGAAAGACGGGAAGTTGAGACACCCCGCCGATGGGTCCCAGTGGAGAAAAATCGACAGAGAGTTCCCGACATTTTCAGATGACGCAAGGAACTTAAGATTTGGTCTAAGTACAGATGGCTTTAATCCTTTTGGGGAGCAGAGCTCCAGTCATAGCACTTGGCCCGTGACTCTATGTATCTACAACCTTCCTCCTTGGTTGTGCATGAAGCGGAAGTTCATTATGATGCCAGTGCTCATCCAAGGCCCGAAGCAACCCGGCAACGACATTGATGTGTACCTAAGGCCATTAGTTGATGAACTTTTGCAGTTGTGGTCCGAACCAGGTGTACGTGTGTGGGATGAGCACAAACAACAGGAATTTGACCTACGAGCGTTGCTGTTCGTAACCATCAATGATTGGCCTGCTCTTAGTAACATTTCAGGACAGTCAAACAAGGGATACAATGCATGCACGCACTGTTTAGATAAGACTGAAAGTATACATTTGGGAAACAAGAATGTCTACCTGGGGCATCGTCGATTTCTTCCGAACAGTCATGCCGTAAGAAAGCCCGGCAAGCATTTCAACGGTGAGGCAGATCGCCGGAAGAAGCCTAACCTCCCTGATGGTGATGTTATATATGACATGGTCAAGGATTTAGAAGTAATCTTTGGAAAGGGTCCTGTCAGTCTATCTGTTCCGAATGACGCTGACAACCACGTACCCATATGGAAGAAGTGCTCTATATTCTGGGAGCTACCCTATTGGAAAGTCCTAGAGGTCCGGTCTTCAATCGACGTGATGCACGTGACGAAGAATCTTTGCGTGAACCTGCTAGGCTTCCTGGGCGTGTATGGGAAGACAAAAGATACACCGGAAGCACGGGCAGACCAGCAACGTATGAAAGACCCATACAACAAGCAGACGGATAAAGGGCGTCAATACTTAAGCAGCTACGCTCTTACCAAAGCAGAGAAGGAAATCTTTTTTGAATGCCTGAGCAATATCAAGGTCCCGGCTGGCTTCTCGTCAAATATAAAGGGAATAATAAATATGGCAGAGAAAAAATTCTAGAACCTGAAGTCTCATAATTGCCACGTGATTATGACAGTTGCTTCCGGTTGCATTGAGGGGGCTTCTACCGGAAAATGTTCGAGTACCCATTGTGAAGCTATGTGCATTCCTCAATGCAATATCTCAGAAGGTCATCGTCCAGTAACTCTACCAAGTTTACGGAAGGCTGTGGTCCAATGTCTTGTCAGCTTCGAGTTGGTGTTCCCCCCATCATTCTTCAATATTATGACGCATCTCCTGGTTCACCTAGTCGACGAGATTGCCATTCTCGGTCCTGTATTTCTACACAATATGTTCCCCTTCGAGAGGTTCATGGGAGTCTTGAAGAAATATGTTCATAACCGTGCTAGGCCAGAAGGAAGCATCTCAAGGGGCTATGGAACAGAAGAGGTCATTGAGTTCTGTGTTGACTTTATTCCTGACCTTAAGCCGATTGGTGTTCCTGAATCGCGGCATGAGGGGAGACTGAGTGGAAAAGGCACGCTAGGAAAGAAAGCACTGATATGTAGGGACGGGCATTCTTTAACTCAAGCACACTACACAGTTCTACAAAGTTCCACCTTCGTGGCTCCGTATATCGAGGAACACAAGAATTATGTACGCTCCAAGAACCCGGGGAAGGATGACTCCTGGATTAAAGAAAAACACATGGAGACCTTCGACAGTTGGTTGCGATTATAGCTCATGAATGACACCACTGTCGGAGATCAGCTCTACTTGTTGGCCGCGTCACCATATTCGACTGTATTGAATTTCCAAGGGTACGAGATAAATGGGAATACATTTTACACGATCGCCCAAGATAAAAAGAGCACCAACCAGAACAGTGGTGTCCGCTTTAATGCAACAAACGACGATGGGCAAAAGGACACATACTATGGTCGCATAGAGGAGATATGGGAACTTGACTATGGACCTACTTTTAAGGTCCCTTTGTTTCGGTGCAGTTGGGTCAACATGAATGGAGAAGGGATAAAGGTAGACCAGCTGTACGGGATGACAACAGTGGATCTCAAGAATCTTGGTTGTTACAAGAACGAACCATTCGTCCTAGCCAATGATGTGGCTCAGGTTTTCTATGTGAAGGACATGTCCTCCAGACCGAAAAAAAGAAAAAACAAGCAAACGAATACATCAGACGATGAGCCAAAGCGTCACGTAGTTCTTTCAGGGAAAAGAAACATCGTGGGAGTCGAGGACAAGACAGACATGTCAGCAGATTATGATAAGTTTGATGAAATTCCGCCCTTCACAGTGAGAACTGACCCAAGCATCCCGTTAAATAATGAAGATGCTCCATGGTTACGGCTGAAGCGATCATAGGCCAGGGACATACGCGAAGAAGGGTTCATGGCTTTTATGTAAATCAATGTAATGTATTAGCACCGTAGGGCTGTATGACGGGAATCCGAATGCTTTGTATACTGCAAATCATCGCGTGGTCGTGAGCAGCAAATCGACCTTCGATCCACAGCGGCAAGACGTCTCTGATGATCTACGACCGTCCCAAAAAGTGTTGGGAATGTCGCAGATCATCAGAGCGCCTTGCCGCTGCTTGGATCGGACCGAGGGGCATGGCTACCACTTCCTCCACCACCACCACCCTCCCACCTCCTCGGCAATTCATCATTGCGTCACCCTAATCCAGTGGCTGGATTCAACCTACCTGAGGACTTATGTTTCCAACAGCGTCGTTGTGTTGTCATTGTTCACCGTCCTACAGGAGGTGGCTCCAATGGCTGGCCGGTGAACAAGGACGAACACAATAATGCCAGGGAACATGCCAGCAGGTAGGCTAAATCCAGCCATTGGATTCGGTGGCGAAGGTAGACGCTCGTTGTGTGCCGTTCGCTGCAGGGACGCCGCTATTTATAGGCGATTAGAAAGTGTACCTGTGGATGAGGTGGGAGTGGTGGTGGTGGTGGGAGTGCTGATCCAACAGCTCACAAGCCCTCAAAAGAAACACACCCCTGATCCAACGGCTCACAAGCGCTCGAAAGAAACACACGATCCGTGTGATTCTTTAGTCCCGGTTGGTGTTACCAACCGGGACTAGTTCTAAAAATCCAACAGCTCACAAGCGCTCAAAAGAAACACACCCCTTATCCAACGGCTCACAAACTCTCCCATGGCTTCCACCGTACCCACTCTAACCTACTCGGAGGCGGAGGCGCTTTCCGCCTCGAACTACCCCTGCCCGCCCGGCTACGACGTCCCCGCCGGCTGGAGGCTGAGCACCGGAGGCGTGCCGGTCCCTCCTATCCCTCAAGGTTTGGCACGTCGGGCGGCCATCACGAACCACTACTACCTCGCGCTCACTCCGGAGCAGCGGATGGATCCTCGCTGGCATCCCGACTACCGCCCGACTTGGGACGCCTTCTTCATCAATCGGCGTGAGAGGGCGCTCGCCAGGTACGAGGAGGTACGAGGAGGATGGCCCGCCTGCGCCGCCTCCTTCTTCAACGAGGCCGGCCGTCGGCTGTGGTGGAGCGGCCGAACTCTCCAGAGCGTCATGAACTACATCACGGCCGGCGATAACCCCCGCCTGCGCTACCCTCACTTCCAGTCCAGGCGCCCGACGACAGCGCCGCCCGACGACAACGACGACGACGGCGGCGACTACGACGACTACGAGGACGAGTATTATAGGCCTAGGCAGGAGTATGACTAACCTATGGTTTGTCTATGTACCCAAGATTGTTGTCATGAACTACTTCTGGTCTAGCTAAGACGACGATCGTGTAAAATGTATCCAAGATTGATGGGTGACTACTTTTCGCATTGATATTAAACAAACCATGCAAATTACATTGACAACATAAACCAACGGCTCACAAGCGCTCGAAAGAAACACACGATCCGTGTGCTTCTTCCTTATTGGTGGGATTCCCTTTAGTCCCGGTTGGTGGCTCACAGAGTGATCCAACAGCTCACAAGCCCTCAAAAGAAACTGTTCTGCATTAATAATTATTATTACATATTATAAATATAGGTTCACTGAAATTGTTCTGCATTTACTTCTGATTGCCATGGGATTTTACAACACCAAAAATAGAATTAACTGAATTAATAATTATTATTACTTAATCATAAATCTTACTTAATCATTTTTGATCGATTTATACATATTATTAGTCGAGTTTGGATTTTGGATTTTGGATTATTTATACAAATTCAAACACTTTCATGTTGAAAGTTTTGTCAATTCAAAATATGCAATAAAGTTAATGCATTTTTAATTGAAAATGGCAAAATGGTTAATAGTTTGTATAGTTAGAATAATTATTTTAGAAAACAGAAAATGGTTTTGGATTATTTATTCAAATTTAAAAACTTTTCATGTTGAAAGTCTTTTCAGATTCAAAACCATTTGAAATTCATATCCAAACACCTAAATAAGAAAAAAAAGGCGGGAACAAAATTTCAGAACTGAAAAGTTCGAAATAATTTTGAAAAAGGACTCTTTGGTCCCGGTTTCTAGCAAGAACCGGGACCAATGAGTCCATAGACGCGCGCCGCGATCTGGCATTAATTACCCACTCTTTGGTCCGGTTGCTGGGAAGAACCCGGACCAAAGAGGCATTGGTCCCGGTTCTTGCCAGCAACCGGGACCAAAGACCCCCTGCTACTTAACTGCTTGCTTTCTCCTTCCCCGATTCATTCGCAAAAACGCTAAGGACCGGAGAAGAAGGAGGAGCCCGTGCCGCCGCGCCCGCACGCCGTCAGGCTGCCCAACCTCCCTCGACGCCGGTGCCCTCGACGCCCGCGCCGCCGCGCCCACACGCCGCGCCGCCCGTGCTGCAGAGAGGAAGAGGCCGAGCCCGCGCGCACCTCCACGCGCGGCCGGCCCGAGCCGCCACGCCGCGCCGCTGCCCGAGCCTCCTCCTCCACGCGCCACCTCCACGCGCCGCCCCCCACCGCCCCGCCTACGCCGGCCGTCGATCGACGTCCGCGGCCTTTTCCCCCACACGGTGAGCTCCTCCCTCTCCCCTGGTACCATGGCGCCGCCGGTGCATTTCCCCTGCCTCCCTTCCCCTGACCTCCCCTACCTCTGCCCCTGTACGGCAGGAAGAAGAAGAAGGCCGACCCTCCACGCCGGCCACGCCCCTCCACGCCCCCGCTCGCGCCGCCCGGCCCCTCTCGGTGAGGGTTTAGAACAATTTGAAATTAGAAATTAGAAATTAAATGTATGAATTTGTGTATGAAATTAAATGTATGAATTAGAAATTAAATGTATGAATTTGTGTTATGAAATTAAATGTATGAATTAGAAATTAAATGTATGAATTTGTGTTAGGGAAAAAAATTACGGGTTTACGATACGAGTTAACGAGTTTACGGGTTTACGATACGAGTTAACGAGTTTACGGGTTTACGATACGAGTTTACGAGTTTACGGGTTTACGATACGAGTTTACGGGTAGATTTTGCATTGTAGCTAGATTGTAGATTATATTGATGTTAATTTTAATTTTAGCTTTGCAAATAATTTTAGCTATATTGATGTATATTTTAGCTTGAGTCTTATGTTCTTGAGCTTAATGGCTTTAATTTCTTGATGTTTTAGGGTTTAGGGTCTCCGAGTTCGCCGTCGCGCCCAAGAATCCCCGCCCGAGGTGCTCTGCCGCTCCCCGCCCGAGGTGCTCTTGCAAATGAGATTATAAGGCAGCATATGAAGTTTCTAATTTGTTCTTGCAAATGAGATGATATTGTAGATGTATCTTGACATATGGAACAAGTTACCCAACTAAAGTTTTGTGCATTGTTCTTAATTTGCAGAAACTATGGAACGAGACGAAGATCAGGAAAATATCCTCCAGGATATAATCCGCGGGCCGGAAGATATTGTCGATGTCACCACGGAGTTTTTGAACAACTCCTGTGAGGGAGATGAGTCTCTCAACCGAAGAGACGACTCCGGTGAGGTAGAACCCGACGGCCGGGGTGAGGGAGAAGTCAGCGAGGGAGAAGCCGACGAGGGAGAAGCCGAAGGCTCCGGTGGAACATTAAATGTTGCAAACTCCGGCGAGGTGCATATACATATATTAATGAAGCCGAAGATTGTATTAATTAAGCCTCTGCTGTCTATATACATATATTAACGCTCTTTCTTCTTTTAGCCCTCCGGATCGAGCAAATCTTCTGTAAGGACAAAACGAGGCCCAGCCAAAAAGTTGGGCGACCAAGAAAGGTACACGATCGAAAGAGTCGCTGAAGACGGCACACCGACTGCTCCCCCTGGTGTTAAAAATAAAATGGTAAAGCAATGCGGAGTTCTTGTTAGGGACTTCATCCCGATCACCGTTCGAGAATGGCATCGGCCAAAGGAGAAAGGACAGCTATATGTCAGCGTTAAGGGCAAAGAAAGACTTTGGAAAAAGCTCATGGTTAATTTCACCCTGCCGGCTCCAGAGGTGGATTCAGATGAGAGGATCCAGATGAGGCAGAAAAGATTGCCCGGAAAATCATGGAGCAAAAAGTCAAGGACTGGGCACTTAAGAAGATGGCCGAGCTATTCAAGAACTGGAAGAAAAGATTGAACAACCTGTTTGTCAAGAAAAATAAGACTCCAGACTTCGATAAAGGGTATGAGAAGATAAAGGACTACTGGAAAGAATTTGTGGCGTACAAGAAATCAGAGGAAGCTCTGGAAAAGTCTGCAAAAAATGCGGCAAATGCTGCTCTAAAGATGTACCACCATACTATGGGGCCCGGTGGCTACGCTTTTAGCATGCCTAAGTGGGAGAAACTTGAGGCGGACCTGCTGGCTAATGGGATCACTCCAGAGCCACTCAAGTGGATCGAACGGGCAAGAAATTGGTTTTACGGGCATGGGGGCACGTTGGACGCAGAAGGGAAGTGCATATATAACAGAAGACACAAAGATAATCCCCTACTACCCATCCAAGAAATTTGAAATGCAGTAAAGGATGTTGCAGAGGGACGGTTCATTCCCGATAGAGAGGATGACGAGCTCACACACGCCCTTGGGAATAAGGAACACGACGGACGGTTACGAGGCGTACCTGGCTCCAAGCCCAAGACAATTGCGATTCCCGAGCACAGGAAGAAATTTCCTGATAGAAGCCATCAGAGGAGAAAGGAAAGGGAGGCAATGGAAGCACGCGCTGCTGCAGACCGGCTGCGTAATATAGAAGAAGAATTAAAGCTGCAGAAGGAACAAATTGCCGTGCTTAGCCAGCAAGGTACTAGCGGCCAATCTCAACGGCACATGGTAGAAGCTGCATGCGATGGTACCGGTGGCCCATCGAATCGGAAAAGCAGCGTGGCTTCCACGGAGCTCCAGGATGGTAATGATGATGCAGTGGCTCCTCTTCGTCGCTACCCAGTGGATGATATCACGGAGAGCACACCTTGTGAGCTGCATGTGAAAGTTTATAACATATCCGTGAAGGTGGCGGTCGGCTATGCCCTACCAATTGGATCTAATCCAACTTACCATTTTGCTCCGGTTCCAAATGGCTACGCTGTTGTCGGGGTGGATGCAGTGATGAAAGATTTTGAGGAGCTGAAGCTGCACCACCCTGCAGGTGAAGATGGGGAGGTGCTTGAACTTGGAGAAGCCAAGAAAGCGCCAATTCTATGGCCAAAGGAATTCATCGTGCTTCCGAACTGGCAGCCAAGGCCATCGACTCCTCACCAGTCTCCAGCGCAACAGTCCTCTTCACCGCCTCAGCATTCTCCAGCGTATCCGTCCTCTTCACCGCCTCACAAGTCTCCAGCGCAGCCGTCTCCGCCGCCGCGTGACCAGTCTCCAGCGCAGCCGTCTCAGCAGAAGAAACGGACCAACGCCGCTCAAAAGATAGTCGACATCCCGACGGTTCCTCCCAAGAGACCTTATGACAGGACTGAAGCGGAAAACGCCGAGGTAGTGGCTGCCTACAATAAGGCTTTTTTTGCACCAAAAAAGCCCGAGCAAAAGAAGGTATATGATGCAAAAACCAAAAAGTGGGCTATGTCCTTCCTTGAGCAGCCATCCCATATATCGATGAATCTGCCATCTGACTATGGTCGTGAACTTACTAAGCTAGCACGTGCCCAGTCTGAGCAGAACAAGGGAAGAAGTGCAAAAAGCGGGAAACAAATTGCCCAGCTCGGACAGCAGAAAAATCAATCGGTCCCCCCGCTCATAGTGTGTTCCGATGTCGACAAGGACTTCAGAGCCGCTATGGATAAGGACCTGGAATTATTGGACCCCAGAGCCATAGCTGCTGCTAAAGAACTTGGTGTCACTGTATCGCAGGCCAAGGAACAGGCTACCGCCTTGGGTATGAGCCTTGGTCAACTTTTAGGCTATGAATATGCGCCAATGTTAGAGATGGCACGGAAATATGTCCAAGGGGAGCCTATGGTCAGTAATGAGGAGCTGACGGGTCTATCAACACATATGCGAAATCTGCATACCTGGTACCTGGTGCACACATCAAAGAAGGACGCGAAAGAGTGGTTTCCGCTGGACGTTAGAGTGGAGCATTTCTTCAAACGTTACATTATACATGTTCAACTGACTGAACTGTTCCAGTTATTCCAAAAGCGCGCCCTCGACAAATCTATCCTCTCTTGCTATTGTCTGTAAGTGATTTATTTTCGTAATTAAGTCTCTAGCTCAGCTCGTTCATTGCCTGTATTATATTATCCTGACTATATATATATCCTTTTGTACGCTATTATGCAGAATGAAGATGCTGGAATGCAAAAGATCTAGAGTTTTTGAGGTTGGGTTCGTTGACCCATATATCGTGAATTCACATACGTTAGTCAATCACCCCAAAGACGTGGAGCATGACCTGACCACCTTTTTAACCATGCAACATTTCTGTACGGAAATACTATTTCCTTACAACTTCAGGTGAGTGTTTCTGTCTTGTACATATTTTTATTTGGCTTTCTCGATGTTAAGTGTAATTGATGAGCTATGCATGTCTGCTTTATGTAAACGTCCACAGGTTCCACTGGATTCTGCTAAGCATTCAACCTGACAAGTCCATAGTTGAAGTCCACGACTCATTAAGTTGGGACCAAGCGTTGTGGTCCGACATGAAAGAAATGCTCAACAAGTAATTTCAATCATTATCGCATTATATCGCCCTCTTTCGTTCGTTCCCTGATGTCAAGTAATTAATAACTCCTTTGTTCATTTTCTTTGCCAAAGCAGGTGTTGGACAATTTTCAAACAGAAGGTAGAAGGTCCATTCAAAGATGAGCTAACTTATAAAACGGTGAAAAGTCCGCAGCAGCCACCGGGGAGTAATTTATGTGGATTCTACGTTTGCGAGTTCATTCGCGAGTTGACCACTGAGCGGAGAACAACTGCTTTCAGCAAAATGCGGGAGAAGATCGACCCAGAACGGCGCGTACAAGCAATTCAAGAGGAATTGGCGGGATTTCTGCTTAGGGAGGTCATCGATGAAAAGGGAGAACATTATGCTTCGGACGATGAACTACATATGTGATCTATCTCCATGTAATTAAATACTTGTATTCTCGCAAGAGATCGAATATTAATTATATATGCATCAACGTGTACTGTGTATATAGTAGAGCGTATAATATGCGTACGGAAACGATGCAGAGCACGTCGGCGATGCGAAGAAGGGGGAGACGATGGAGGCACCGGCGAGAGGGGGCACCGGCGAGAGGGAGAGGGGGCACCGGCGAGAGGGGGCACCGGCGAGAGGGATAGGGGGCACCGGCGAGAGGGAGAGGGGGCACCGGCGAGGGGGAACCGGCGAGAGGGAGAGGGGGCACCCTAAACCCTAAATACCAAAAAAAAAAAGGCACACATTGGTCCCGGTTCGTATTAAGAACCGGGACCAATGGGTCTCCCCCACGCCCAGCCAGAACTGGCCACGTGGACCAGCATTGGTCCCGGTTCTTGGACCAACCGGGACCAGCATTGGTCCCGATTGGCCAGTCCCGGTTGGGCAACCAGGACTGATGTCCAAGCCCAACCGGGACCATAGGTGCTTTTTCTACTAGTGAAACCAAACGTTTGAGAAAAAAATAATTCGGTTGTGGTCCTTCGACTAACTGTTGTCCGAATCTCAATTTGTTTTTAAACTTCCAGACAAATTTGATCTCTCAACGTTGGAAACATGAGTATTCTAGTCTCTTGCGATATTAAAATTGGTTTTCACAATTATGCGATGCTGGTTTAGCGCACGTACGCCCTAGTAAGTAAGAAACGAAAAATACTTAAAAAATCTGAAATATGTAGGAAATTGTACAAAAGAATGAAACTGTTGAACTTGGAAAAACATGGAATTAAACCAGACATTTTGAAAGAAAAATAAGAAAACATCACATCATTTCATTATCAAAATTACTCCATAAGATTACATGAAAATATCACTTCTCCAATTTGCGCTTCTCTTAAATGACCGCGTGTTTCAATATTCCAATATTACTTTCTCACTCCCTTATTTTCTTATTCCTTTTTAAATTTTTATATTTTTATTTATCCCGACGGATCATCACATTGCGAAACCACTACCACATTATGTATACCACAGCAACTCAACAACTAAACAACTTAGTATAAAGTTAGGGACCTAAACTAAACTAAGTCTTGAGTCGAGGATCTTAGTCTATCAAGTATTGCACCTAAGATGTCAAAGTCGGACTAATGCCAAAATGTACGTTTTTCCTTAAGAGAAGGCAACAATACACGACTGTAATCTAGGGTAACAAAAAAAAAACATTTAGGAAACATAGAAAGCTGAGATACTAGCTTATGAAGATCTTGCTTTTAGGGAGTCTTGCTCGCAATATAAAGTTAACTCCGTGGTTGAATGAATATGATTTTTTTCTATGCAAAATATACTAGCTAAATACCTATGTTTTAATATATATTGTAAAAATAAGCAACCATGCTAAGATATCGCCGTCGGCCTAGTTCTCGCTCCATCATTTCGCTATGCAAGCGCGCTTACTCGAGTCGTGGCTAGCCCGACATGATGCCTCCACACTGAGGTTCCGTTCCATGCTCTTTCAATTCAAGATTTATGTGGGTGTTTCTATTACACTTAGCAAAATTAAACACCTTATATATTTCATTACAACTTATTTAGTCGACATATGATTGTAATTAACACATATTTTTATTAAATTTAGCAAAATTTACCACATACTTAACTTTCTTATAACTCATTTTGTCAGTATATTATTAACACTAATAAATGATACTATTACACTTAACAAAATTAATCACATTTTATACTTATTTGTAACTCAATTTGAGTATATCGAGTCAGATCTAGTCTGTTCCGTTTTTACACTTAGCAAAATTAACCACATTCTCTACTTTAGCTCACTTCATCACCTCTACTATCTTAGCCCAAATAGCTTTTTATTACAAATAAAAATTAACCATGTTAACAACACCATGAATATTAAGGTCAGATACAATTTATCGTCTATCATTGTAACTATGCTTGCTCACTTTGATTGGCATTTTGCAAGGATAGTTCATTATAATTTAATATATATCGTTATCTTCAAAACCTTTTAGTAGTTGCATTGTCTTGGATAAAAAACATAAAGGGGAAAATCATAGGCCATAGACTCTTCTATGCCACTTAGACTTATAATTTTATATTAATACTTGTTACCGATCACTTTAGTATTTTTTTTAATATCGTGGTAGAGAGATCTACGGATATAGCCTAACAAATATCTCGATAGAAGTTTCTAGTGTATGTAACAGGTGTAAGTAAATATGTAATTCCAGGAATATCTACAATGATTTATTTTTTAACGGTTAGGGACTTTAACTGAGTTGTTTCCTCAGTTATTTTTCGAAAAGGGGAACTGAGCTAGTTTATCAAGTATTGGAGCCGAGATGTCAAAATTATACAAATGCCAACATGACCCATTTTTTCCTTAAAAAAATGACAATACACAACTGCAATCCAAGAGAATAAAGAAAATGCTTAAGAACAAAGAAAACAGAAATAGCCAATAAAGGGCTTTAATGAAAGGATGCATTTTAGGAGCAATGACGACGCATTTAAATCCAGATTTGAAAGCTCAAATCGGTGGCATGATTTCGCACGCAAAGTATAAATAGAGGCGAGACAGACAAATAACGCCTGCAAATCATATACCCGGAGCACAATATGAGTAACGGGACACGTAGTATATACTAGTGGAGTGCGGTGGCTGGCTAACAACGACTGAGGGCAGCCCTCTCCAGCCGTTGTGCCCCAGGCCGAAATCCGGGGCTATTTTGGGCCGCCTGGGGGCAACGGCGCTATTTCACGTCCTGAGAGCGGCGTTTTTGCAGTCGTGCTAAAATCCAGGAACAAGCTCATAAATTTAAAAATATGAATTTGGACGAAACTTGGAAATTTAGGCGAATTTCATACTATATAGTCGAAATTCGCAAAGTTCAGGCCATTACATATATGGAAACTTAAAAAAACGTAAAATTAAACTAAAACACGCCGCTCTACATTCCCAGCTGGCTGTAGAACATCGTGTAGTCGCCGCCGTCGTCGTCGGAGTCGCTCGGCGGCGCATCCGGGCCGTGGATCGGCCCTGCGCCATTGTCGTCGCCGTGCCACCTGCTCGGCCCTGGCGCGTAGTACTCCTCGTCATTGTTGTCGAGGACTATGACGCCGTGGTCGACGCCGTGGCCGCTCGCCGGAGGTGGGGGAGAAGGACGACGTGCTGAGCGGCGGTTTGCCGCCACCTCGTCGAGGAGGCGCTGTTGGTGCGCCACCTCCTCCATGGCGTGCTGCTCCCGCGACCAGGCGAAGGTGAACTCGTCCTCCGCCGGCAGGATGTTGTTCATGGAGGCGGCCAGGGCGAGCTTC
The DNA here is from genome assembly GCA_947311845.1 of Poa pratensis. Classification (NCBI taxonomy): domain Eukaryota; kingdom Viridiplantae; phylum Streptophyta; class Magnoliopsida; order Poales; family Poaceae; genus Poa; species Poa pratensis. The sequence goes on along the minus strand of CAMZMU010000097.1, from coordinate 31,743,581 downwards.
TCGCCTGGGAACTCCTCGGGGTCGTCCGACGCCTCCACCTTGATCGCCGCCCTGACGTAGTCAGGCGGCTCCGTCCATTCCCTTGTCGGGGCCTTCTTCTTCTTGGAGGAAGCGCCGCCGGTGCCCGGCTCCGTCTTGGGCCTGACGAGGCGGAGATGGCCACGGGGCGGCAAGGGGATGCGGCGCCCCGAGTTGAGGACGATGCCGCCGCTCTGCCTCCTTGCCGGCGTGTCCTCGGCTCGGGCTTGACCCGAGCAAACGCCGCGGGCGCGGTGCGCGGCGTCAGGGCAGAGCGCGGCGTAGGGATGGAGCGCGACGCGGAGGAGGAGCCCGGCGTGGAGGACGAACGCTGGCCCGACAAAGAGGACGACGATGCCGCCATCCGTCTTAGCAGCCAGGAAGCCGCGCCGACGCGTCGGGAGATGGGCGGAGGCCGCGGCGGCATTGTGAGCCGCGGCCTGTTGCCGGCGGCGATGTACTCCAGGACGTACGTCAGTGTACGTCCTGGAGCGCCCCACCACTGCCGGCGTCCTCCGGTGTTCTTGCGGCCGGCGACGATGCCGTTGCGCCCCGTGTCCTCCAGCTCCCGTCGGTGGCGCTGGACGAAGATCTCCGTCCAAAACACATGGTTGGCCAGATCCCATCGCGGGTCCTCCGCCTGCTCTTCCGAGAGGCCGGCGAGGACCTCCTGGATCGCCACCACGCGCTCGGCGCCCTCTGGTGTCGGAGGCACGGGGACGGCGCCCGCGCTCAGCCTCCACTTGCCGGGGACGCGCATGTCCGGCGGCGTCGGGTAGCCCGCTTCGTAGAGCATGCGCGCTTCTTCGGGGTGGAGGAAACGGCGGCCGAAGCCGTTCGCCGCCGCGTTGTCGCCGGGGAACCTTTCGGCGAGCTCGGGGGAGTGAAGCAGGCGAGGGAGATGGAAGGCAAGAGAAGGGCGAGAGAAGGTGTGGGCAATGCCACGGCGCGGGGAGTCTTTATAGCGTCGAGGGAGGCGAGGCGGTGGCGCGCCGTTACTCCGGCGTGTGGCACGCGATTGGGCACGTCGGCGGCCACCGCTGACGGCGCGGCAGTCCACACGCCATTACTTCGGTAGGATTTTGACCAGCGCGGGAGCCGAGGAGATGAGAACACAGCGGTTTCGCCTCCATTTCGCGCCATTTTGGCCCTGGTCGCTGACAAGCCTGGCCTGCCGAGTTTTGGCGCGCTTTCGCTTCGCGCGGCGCCCCCAGTTGCCCCCGGCAGTCTGGGTTTGGCCTGGGAGCGCCGGCGCTAATTTTGGCCCAAACGGCACTATTTGGGTTTCTATGGGCGACGACCGAGAGGATTCGGCACTATTTCGGCTAATTCGGCGCTATTTTGAGGCTGGGGCGCTGGGCCGGCTGGAGATGCCCTGACTGACAGACAGACAGTGGTAACAATCACAGCGAATTCACAGACTGAAGCCTCAAGCACTCTCCTCTCACTCACGCGCTCGCTCACCAGAAAAGCAGAAAAGAAACGATTGATTAGTTAAAAGAGCGACGCACACACTCCCACCTACACAGCATCGATCGCAGCCCGTCCTCCATTTCCACCCACCACCAAACACCTCCACCTCAAGGCTCTCCCACTCCCAAGAACACCACCACCACCAAGGAGGGAGCCAGCAAGATCCAAGTCCCGAGATTCTTGGCCCAAGAGCTGGATTCCTCGGAGCGTGAGCAGCATTTGTAGAGATCGGTCGAGGCTGCAGCGGTTGGATCGGAGTGGCGGTGGCGTGGCCGGCGGTGGTGGAGGTGGTTGCGCTCGCTCGCTCGCGCAGGAGTGTGGGTCAAGTTCCTCTAGCTTTTCCCAATTCCACCTGAAATCCATCTCCATCTGAGCCCCCGACTCCATCCATCCACGGAGATTGCAGTACAACCCAAGAAACCATGATGGTGTGGCAGGAGGATTGATCGGTGCTTGCTCGGCGGTAGTAGTAGTAGTGGCCGCTGCTGTTACTCACCAGTCGCAATCCTTCCCTTTCTTCCCTTTAATCCTTGCTTCACTCCTTCTCTCCCACCCTCTCTCTGTCCTCCCCTGTCTATCTTATTGCCTTGTTGCAAGAAAGAAACCCACACCCTACCGGCCGCATTTTTCTCTCTCGGTTGGTGCTCGTGTCGGCGTTCGGAGGTTCGTTGTATGATCGGAGGCAGGCGAGATGACAATGGAGCACGGCGAGGATTGCAGCGTCAAGGTAGCGGTCCATGCCCGGCCGCTCATCGGCGACGAGAAGCTGCAGGGCTGTAAGGACTGCGTCACCGTCGTGCCCGGCAAGCCGCAGGTGCTTCCTTCTTCTTCCTTCACTCAATTGAGGTTTTTTCTTTCTTTCTATTCTATTTGGTCCGTCGGTCGGATGGAATGTTTGGATTTTTCTTTTTCCATCTCTGACTCTTTCTTTTTTGGTTTCTTTACAAGCAGTATATGTCTCAGTTCAGATACTAGATTGACTCGGCCGACCGATTATGCTATTTCTTGGATGGTTTTTAGAGGAATTAGGCAATTTCTTCAACCCAATTCTGCCCACATGATAAATTCATGTGCTTTTCTTAGCTTACCAAAAGAAAGAGCAACACATGCATGGTTTGCATTTCTTTATTTTCATTTAATAGAATTCAGAAACTGGATGGAAATTTTCTGCCGAGACTTTAGGATTGCAACTCTAAGTTTGGCCAAGAAATGAAATAAAAAGACTTGACAGATTATACTTTTCTCCTTTGAATCAAGATCAAGCAATCTCACAAAAAAGAAACCAACTAATCCACTTCTTCTTTCCCAACCTGGACATCGAGATCCTGTGATGTCTCCAGCAGAAACTTCTGAAATTCAGAGTGGAGAATCTAGGTTGCTTGCTAGCTCCAGCACCCCCATGATAGAGATGCCCAGTTTCCTTTATTCCCTTTTTGACCATTAAATGTATGTGTTTCTCTCTCCTCAAGAATTTCCTCTGTCGGCAGTGCCAGAACTCCCCGCATTTCTGGTGCGGAGTTGCGTCCAATCTTGATGGTGTTCGTGCTCTTCTTTATTTGGGCAGGAATCCTGTCAGCGTCACCACGCAATTATCCAGCTCTGTTTTGCTCATCCAGTCCTTTTCACCTCTCCCAATTCGAGCTTCTTCCCATTTCCTCTCTGAGAAAGATTTATCTGTTAACCACCACGAACTTGAAGGATTGGATACCACCCTGAGACTGACTGAGATCTGGCTTATCTCACTTCATCTGAATGCTCCCCTTCCCCAGCTGTCAATGGCACACTCCTCTCGACCTTTCTTGCGTTTCTCACCAACAATCTCTTCTTGATCCGTGTGACCTTTTTTTTTCCTTTTGTGGTTGAAGCAAGTTTGGGGTTACGATGAGATGAAAAAGTAACTTCCTTTTCTCCAACTTTTTAGCAGTAATAATAGAACTGACGAGATCTGCCTTTTGTTTGTTGAGAAAATGCAGGTCCAGATCGGCACCCATTCCTTCACCTTCGACCATGTCTACGGCAGCTCCGGCACGCCGTCGACGGCCATGTTCGACGAGTGCGTGGCGCCGCTGGTGGAGGGCCTCTTCCAGGGATACAACGCCACCGTGCTCGCATACGGCCAGGTCGGTCAATCATTCATTCATTTCGCTCTCCCAGTCCCATGTGCCGTTCATTCATACGATACCTGGACCACCACGTTGGGGTGGGGGGGGGGGGGGGGGGGGGGAGGTGCAATGCAGGCGAAAAAAAGCCAGCAGCACATCATGTGCTGCTGCTGGAACTACAATCCTTTTTTTTTTCTTCCAGCTGTTTTCTCTGTCATAATGGGGCAGACTGCTTTGGTTTTTCTTGCTTCCACAAACAAAACCCCAAAATGTTGTTGATTCTCTTTTGTGTGTGTGTGGCGATTTAGAGAAATGCTGATCATTTCAAGTCTAAACTCTTTATCATTTTTGTTCCTTTCCATAGACTGGCTCTGGGAAGACATACACCATGGGGACATCTTGCAAGGAGGGGACACATGTCGGAATTATCCCACTGGCCATGGCGGCGATGTTCGACAAGATTGAGAAACTGAAAAGTCAAGTAGAGTTCCAGCTACGTGTTTCATTCATCGAGGTACATGACAATCTTATTATCAACTGACGGTTTTCGCCAACAGTCCTCTACAAATGTTAGCTATGCTAAACGATTCTTTTGAATAGATCTTGAAAGAAGAGGTGAGGGATTTGCTTGATCCCGCTATCGTTTCTGCTGGCAAAGTTGAGAATGGCAATGGACACGTCGGCAAATTGTCCGTGCCGGGTAAACCTCCGGTGCAGATCCGAGAGGGGTCAAATGGGGTAATAACTCTAACAGGGTCGACCGAAGTCCATGTCACTACTCAGAAGGAAATGACTACATGCCTTGAACAAGGTTCTTTGAGTCGCGCGACCGGGAGTACCAACATGAACAACCAATCAAGGTTAGCAACATTATCATAATTATCACTTGTCTTTAGGATGATGAAGCTTTTTAGTCACTCATAACTCATCTGATGATAAAAGGAAGTAGCATCATTAAGATTGGAAACATGCAATGAATGCTGGATACAGTTTCTTGTGATGAATTCTTGATTACATGTTCATGTTGTTTCTATCTCCACTTATATCACTATAGGATCTTTTGCACAATTAGTCCATTTTTTTGTCTTCCCCTCATAAGTCAAATTATTTTCCGGTCTAAACTAATTTGTTCTGTTCAAGTGCTTTAGGGCACATTCAATCATATTGGCTATGTGATACCCCCTTACTAAATTCGACAACTTTTAATGAACTTTATGCTTTTGGTTTCGGCATGTAATAGTCGTTCCCATGCCATCTTCACAATCACATTGGAGCAGATGCGCAAAGCAGACCCCATCATGACATCAGATGGAATGCCTATAGAAGCGATAAATGACGATTATCTCTGTGCCAAACTACACTTAGTAGATCTTGCGGGGTCAGAACGGGCTAAGAGAACTGGTTCAGACGGCCTTCGGTTCAAGGAAGGTATTTGGCATTTTTTGTTTTAGATGAACCCTTGATGCACTATCATCTCGGTCGCAAGCTAAAAGGCAATTTATGCCTCATGTCATTAGGTGTTCATATCAATAGAGGACTTCTTGCCCTTGGGAACGTCATAAGTGCTCTCGGAGATGAGAAAAAGAGGAAAGAAGGTGCACATGTCCCTTATCGGGACAGCAAACTCACTCGCCTTCTACAGGTTATATTCTTCTCACGCAACTGAACAAATGTGGCCTTAAAATGTTATTGATTTCATAGCTATGTTCAATTCAACCAGACTAGGCTAACTACAGCTTCAGCGTCAGATACTTTTTTCTCTTAGTATCTTATTTGTTGTCCTAATACTAGCTACTTCTGATCTTCTAATTTCTTGGTAACAGGACTCACTCGGTGGAAACAGCAAGACTGTAATGATAGGTAAGTCATTTTGCTAGATACCACCTAATCTCACTTTCCTAATGTTTATAATATAAGTGCCGATCTCCTACATACAATATGTAAAATTCTATTGAAGTTCCGGTTCATGTTATCTTCAATTTCTTTATCAGCTAATATGAATCCCATTATTTGATTCAGTCATGTTATATTCAGGTTAATTTAGAAGACAATATGAATCCCATTATATCATTCCTTACCCATGATATATTTTACTAACTGGCCTGAGTGAACTTACATTCAACTGACGTATATCTATATTTTCTCCTGCAGCTTGTATTAGTCCAGCAGATATTAATGCTGAAGAAACACTGAACACGCTGAAATATGCTAACCGGGCACGTAATATTCATAATAAGCCAATTGTGAGTTCGTTATCTTTAGCCTCCCTACAAATTTATCTGTTTATTTTTACTAAATTTCTGTGTATTTTTCCAGGATGGCTATTTGACACTCTGCTATTTACTTCCCTGATTTACAGGTCAACAGGAATCCTATTGCTGATGAGATGAAAAGGATGCGTCAGCAGCTCGAGTACTTGCAAGCAGAGCTAGTTTTAGCTCGCGGAGGAGTTGGATCAAATGATGTTCAGGTAAATGTTCTGTAATCTGTCTGCAATATCATCAGCAAGAAATAGACGGTAGACGCAGTTACTGGCATCAAACATTTTAAATGACATGAGATCAATGTGCAGGGTCTCAGGGAAAGGATCTCATGGCTTGAACACACGAATGAAGACCTTTGCAGGGAACTATATGGCCTTCGCAATCATGTTCACTCTGATCCATGTGAACCTGAACTGCACGTATGTCACTGAATCCTTAAGCATGGTCTTAGATATTCTACATTTGAAAGCAAGCATATACTCCGCTTTCCACTGATCCTTTCACATTGCATGTCCATATAGTTCTTTTCCGCGTCATTGTAGTTGAAATGATAGGTATACTGTATATATATATATATTCTTTACTGGTTTTTGCTCTCTGTTTCAGAAAACTGGAAGTGGCTATATCAAAGGTGAAGGGCTTAAACGGAGCTTGCAGAGTACAGAACCATTTGATGTCCTTATGACTGAGTCAGTAAGAGGTGATCTCTTAGCATCTCATAGTTATCTGGTTGCATTTTAAATCATGACTAAATCTGGAATTTATCTGTGTTGTCTTACTATGCCTGTATGCCACTAATATTCCATACCTGCAGAAGACAACCCTAAAGATATTGATGACGAAGTGGCCAAAGAATGGGAACACACAATGCTGCAGGATAGCTTGGGCAAGGAGTTGAATGAATTAAACAAACAACTGGAGCAAAAGGAGGTATGAAACGTTGACAGAGAAAATTATTTCACCAGTAAATAAAAAATTGTCTTGGTATGAGTTACTATTCATCAATGAATGAAATATGCATTCATTTCCCCAAACCCTTTTCCTCTGGCCTCCTCTTTTCTGACTCTTCCCTAAATCTTGTCCATGTCTTGGTAAAGTTGACTTCAAAATGCATCATCGATGAAGTTGCAAGTTTGCAACGGTCGTTAATTGTGTACCATCGATTACTCTACTAACTTGAAAGTGCAAGTAATAAATGTTCAATACAAACACTTTTGTGATCTGTTTCCTGAGTTAACCTTTTACTCTTGGATCCTGATTGTGCTTGCCAAGAACCTTACCGCAACTTTTCCCAAACACTTTGCAGTCTGAGATGAAAGGGTACGGACATGATACCGTGGCACTTAAGCAACACTTCGGAAAGAAACTTATGGAGCTCGAAGATGAGAAACGAGCTGTACAGGTTTGTCATAACATCTTCACACTACCATCCTCAGTCAACAAGAGTTGCATATTACTACCCCAGCCATAAACATGCTAATTCTACAATAAATTTTTGAACAATGTCAGAAAGAGAGGGACAGATTGGTGGCTGAAGTTGAAAGCCTAAATGCAGATGGACAGACACATAAGTTGCGAGATGCCCAGCTACAGAAACTTAAAGCATTTGAAGCACAGGTAAATTATACTTCTTAATTATGTGTTCTAATAAATTTCACAGGTTAGTACATGTTAGTCATAAAATACCGGAGTTGCAGATTCTAGATCTCAAGAAAAAGCAGGAGAACCAAGTTCAACTTCTGAAAGAAAAGCAGAAGAGTGATGAAGCTGCTAAGAAACTGCAAGAAGAAATCCATTTTATAAAGTCTCAGAAGGTTGCCTTCACTTTTTCAGCTTGTCTATGATAAATGCATCATTTGTGATTATTTGTTTAAAATATGTCATGCATATTAAGACAATATTTTACAATGTCAGGTTCAACTACAACACAAAATCAAACAAGAAGCAGAACAGTTTCGGCAATGGAAGGCTTCCCGTGAGAAGGAACTTCTACAGGTACGAATGATTCCGTGGTAATTAGTGCCGCATTTGTTTGCAGTGACACCCAAGCACATAGAAAAATATGTTTCACAAATGATTTACTTCTAATGGTATACGTAGTGCTTATGAAATGCTTCTGTTGTAATATTTTCATACATGGAGTTTAATGTTCCAAAGATCATTTTGAGAAGCATGGTCTTCATTTATCCTTAAATGCAGTTGCGGAAGGAGGGGCGGAGAAATGAATATGAACGTCACAAACTTCAAGCACTTACCCAAAGACAAAAATTGGTAAGTTAGTCATCTG